>JACXGK010000887.1:0-25505 GCA_016801125.1 Novumbra hubbsi
GTGTTCCCTGTCTGCGTGTGTCTTCACGTGTTTGTGTGTGTTCCCTGTCTGCGTGTGTGTTCCCTGTCTGCGTGTGTGTTCCCTGTCTGCGTGTGTCTTCACGTGTTTGTGTGTGTTCCCTGTCTGCGTGTGTCTTCACGTGTTTGTGTGTGTTCCCTGTCTGCGTGTGTCTTCACGTGTTTGTGTGTGTTCCCTGTCTGCGTGTTCCCTGCCTGCTTGTGTCTTGACGTGTGTGTGTGTTCCCTGCAGGTCCCTCTCTGATCCAGCAGCTGTTGGACGACTTCCTGTTCAGAGCGTCCCGCATCATCCTAAACACCTCTAACCCCACCTCCAGCTCCGCCCCCAGCCACGACTTCCACCCCAAGTGCAACACAGCTAGCAGCCGGCTAGCGGCCTACGAGGTGTTGGTCATGCTAGCGGACAGCTCCGTGGCCAACCTGCGGCTAATCACCAAGGAACTGCTGTCCATGCACCACCAGCCTGACCCCACCCTCAGCAAGGAGTTTGATGTGAGCCTTTTCTTTTGCATTGTAGTCAATTTGCAGACAGTTATTTAGAGCAACATTTGAACGCACACACACATGCACACACAAACATGCACACACACACACACACACACACATTGCAGGTTAATCTATGCCATCTCCCTTCAATAGCCTAACATTCTCTTGTCCAACTACCCCCCCCCCAGTTCCTCCCCCCGGTGGACAGTCGTTCTGTGTCAGGTTTCGTAGGCTTGAAGAACGGGGGCGCAACCTGCTACATGAACGCCGTGTTCCAGCAGCTGTACATGCAGCCGGGCCTGGCCGAGGCCTTCCTGTCCATCGACGACGACACCGAGCAGCCGGAGGAGAGCGTGTTCTGTCAGGTCCAGTCTCTGTTCGGACACCTCATGGAGAGCAAGTTGCAGTACTACGTCCCCGAGAACTTCTGGAAGGTACGCCCACTCCGCTCACTACACTCTACCGTGCACATCTGACCGACCAGCAGTTCAGCCATAACGAGTGAGTTGGTGCTTGCAGATCTTCAAGATGTGGAATAAGGAGCTGTATGTCCGCGAGCAGCAGGACGCCTACGAGTTCTTCACGTCCCTGGTGGACCAGTTGGATGAGTACCTGAAGGTGACCCTTCTGCCCTCTTCTGTACTCGCTGCTCAAATCATATTCATGCTGTCAAGGAAACCCACGTCTTTATTGTTCACATTGAGATGTCGGGTCTGCCTCTTTTGTTCTTCAGAAAATCGGCCGGGAGCAGATCTTTAAGAACACATTCCAGGGAATCTTCTCTGATCAGAAAATCTGCAAAGACTGTCCTCACCGGTCAGTACGGACGCACGTGCACACGCACAAACACTAGCATCACCTCGAGACCACTAACTATGAATCTGATCCTGATCGTAGGTATGAGCGAGAGGAGACATTCATGGCACTGAACCTGGGTGTGACTTCCTGTCAGAGTCTGGAGATTTCACTGGACCAGTTTGTCAGGGGAGAGGTGTTAGAAGGAACCAATGCCTACTACTGTGAAAAGTGCAAGGAGAAGGTGTGTGTGCAGGTTGTACAGTACTTACAGGGACCCATGAAATAGTTAAACAAGGTTTTGGGGTTAATGTCACGGATGGTTGAAAGGTTAGGGTTTTTAGGACGATGTCAGGTTAAGGGATAACTGTTTGAATGGGAAACCTGTAGTCAAGCGTAACGTGTGTTCACATGTCCAGCGCACCACCGTGAAGCGGACCTGTATTAAGTCCCTGCCCAGCGTCCTCTGTATACATCTGATGCGTTTCGGCTTTGACTGGGAGAGCGGTCGCTCCATCAAATACGACGAGCAGATCCGGTTCCCCTGGGTGCTGAACATGGAGCCCTACACCGTGTCCGGCATGGCCCGTCAGGATGGAGGCGCTGAGGGAGGAGACGGCCGGGGGGAGGCAGGGGGCTCGCCCAGGAAGAAGGTGACCATCTCCGAGAACTACGAGCTGGTGGGAGTTGTAGTCCACAGCGGGCAGGCTCATGCCGGACATTACTACTCCTTCATCAAGGACAGGCGGTAGGCAAAACACGATTCATTATAAGAGCGATAACTTTTCAACGCCTACCTCAAGGGCAACGTATCTTGTTTTCCTTGTTGGCTCTGGAGTTTCCACCTTTCAATTACCGGACCCACTATGCTGTCCCCCGCCAATATATTTCAAATTCCTTGCTTTTAAGCCCAGCCAAACAAATGCGTCTCCAGTTCTTATTATTCTGTGTCTGTCTCCCTGTTCTCTTTGTCCTGTGGTGTAGTGGCAGTGCTAGAGGACGGTGGTATAAGTTCAACGACAATGTGGTGGAGGAGTTTGATATGAACGATGAGACTCTGGAGTATGAGTGCTTCGGTGGCGAGTACCGGCCTAAAGTCTATGATCAGTGTAAGTCTGTTTAGTAGATAGTAAAAAGGGGGCCAAAACACTACCCTGAGGGGCCCCCGTAAGATCTACATCCATATGCCATGGGTGTAGATCTTTTGGGGGTCCCTCAGGGTAGCGTTTTGGTCCCCCTCTTTTTTCTTGTTCATTATGTACACTCAAGGACATAAAATAATTGAAGTTGCAAGGTGACCTTCTCTGTCTTTTGGTGTGTAGCTAACCCTTATCCGGACGTGCGGCGTAGATACTGGAACGCCTACATGTTGTTCTACCAGAGAATCAGTGATCAGAACTCTCCTGTTCTACCCAAGAAGAGCAGAGTCAGCGTCATGAGGCAAGAGGCTGAAGACCTCACACTGTGAGTGACACACACAAATTTTAGCCACACACTCTTTCTCTCTCACACACACACTCTACTAATTGTTTTACCTGTCGTCCCACATAGTTCAGCGCCCTCTAGCCCAGACATCAGTCCCCAGTCTTCCCCTCGACCCCCCAGGGCCAACAACGACCGCCTGTCTGTCTTGACCCGACTTGTGCGGAAGGGGGAGAAAAAGGGTCTGTTTGTAGAGAAGATGCCGGCTCGGATCTACCAGGTAACTGGACTCAACTATGTTTTATTGATCAGTATCCTGGTCTCGAATTTTACTTCCAATCTGTTCATGTTCATATTTTATATCAGTGTCTTTTTGCATTTTTCTTTTTTCCTGCTTAGCCATGCCTTCACTCTAGCTACTGTGTGGTGACATGCTCCTTTTTCTCCCCCCCTTAATCTCCTTTTCTTTATCTCTTTCTCTCTGTCTATGTTATAGATGGTGAGAGATGAGAACCTGAAGTTTATGAAGAACAGAGATGTTTACAACAGCGACTATTTCAACTTTACTCTTTCTCTAGCCTCAGTCAATGCGGTACGTGTTTGAGTGTTGGTGTGTAGAATAAATGGATGCTAAGATCTCTATAAAACCCTTTCTTATAAGGTGTGTGTGTGTGTGTGTTGAAGACAAAGCTGAAGCACCCAGCCTACCAAGCCATGGCCAGAGAGAGTCTGCAGCTGGCGGTCCACTTCCTGTTCCACACATACCTTCACACCAAGAAGAAGCTGCGGGTGGACACAGAGGAGTGGATGGCCACGGTGGAGGTGTTGCTGTCCAAAAGCAGTGAAGCCTGTCACTGGATGACTCAGTACCTGGTCGAGCCAGAGGGCCGAGAGATCACCAAGTCAGCACTGCTTCTAAACTACTTCTATTAACCAGCAAGACCGGCCTCAGACAGTGCCTGGGTCCCTCCCTTAGCTGTGCTAATCCTTGATGACTTAATGTTGTTCAGAACTGTTTCCTAGTGTAATAAAACAGTAAACGGTACTTACCCTTGGTACACCAAAGTCTTCTACCCATAAGCCTCCACATCCCAGAGTGTCATTGGTTTTGTTTTGGCAGGGCCTTTTGTCTGGGCATTTTTCCCTACAAAACCGTAATATTCAGTTAATTCTTACACGTTTCATGTCGGTGCTGCTTTTGCCAACAAAGTCCAAATCCATACATTCACTTAGTTGTTAAATTACTTTTTTATTTTTTTATTTTCGTGGTTGAAAGGTGGTTTAGTTGCCAAGGCAACTACACCGCGTGCGTGGTTTTACTGTTGACCGCTTATCCCCTCGTCCTCTTTTATGGATTGTACTTTACACAAAACCACTGCAATGCTACTAACATCAGCATAATACTACTACTAATCATTAGCATTCACCTTCGGCCTGTTCTCCTACAGAGTGTGTTTGTTGGAGTGCGGGGTGAGAGAGGTGAGGATAGTGGTGGCGGCCATCTTGGAGAAGACCTTGGAGAGCGCGCTTAACTTTGCTGACTCTGGACTGGACAGGCTGACCGACACGCTCCTCTCCCTGTTGGACAAAGATGTTCCAGAGAATGTGAAACACTGCAACCAATACTTCAGCCTCTTCAGCAACTTTGCCCAGAAGGGCTCGGCACCCTGCCAGTTGTTGCTGAAGCACTCGGCGTACCGCAGAATGCTCATCTTCCTCCTCGGACCCAACAGACAGAACAACCAGGTGCGCACACACACACACACACACACACACATTAATATGACCCTGTTGTTGATGCTTCTGGATCCTTATTATCTCGCTTTCTCTGTTCCTCTCTTTCTGTCATTCTCTCCAGAACCGAAGGTGGAGTCCGGCCCAGTCAAGAGAGTTCTTACATCTTCACTCGACCCTGGCCCTGATGACACTCCACTCGGATGTCAACTCGCAGCGCACACATGGTAACACTCGCACACACACACGAATACCCTCTACCTTCCATTACCACAGTTACGAGGTGTTGATATGTGTGTGTTTCTCAGATAAAGGGGTGTGTAAGCTACCTGCCTCCTCCCCCCTCCTCCCCCTCAACGCTGACATCATGGCTTCCCTCTTCACCCCTGAAGGACAGCTTTACTTGCTGGAGGTGATACACACGCAGTCTCATTACACACACACACCCCTATGTGGAACAGATTGTGTTTCTGACATTTTGGTGTGTGTGTGTGTGTAGGTGATGTGTGCAATGCGGGAGTTGTCAGGCCCTCTGACGGTGCTGATCGAGATGGTGACCTACTGCTCCTTCTGTAACGAACCTTTTTCCCTTGGAGTGTTACAGCTACTCAATGTAGGAACTACAACTACCAACCCTAAATACAGAGAATTATTCAAGAGAACTACAAAACCTAGTAAACAGTGCCGTAACCCTGTTTGTGTGTGTGTGTGTGTGTGTGTAGACCCAGTTGGAGACAGCTCCACCTCATGAGCTGAAGAATGTGTTCCAGCTGCTGCAGGAGTTGCTGGTGAGTGCCAGCTGTCAATCTGTCCTGGGTCACAGTGGCCAGTGCCAGCTACAGGCTGTGTGTGTGTTTAACGTGTGTGTGTGTGTGTTTAACGTTTGTGTGATTGTTTCAGGTGGTGGAGGATCCTTTACAAAGCCAACGACTGAAGTATGCTTTTGAGTCTGAGAAAGGCCTGCTAGGTAGGATAACTTTCACCTGTGTGTGTGTGTTTGTGTGTGTGTGCTTTTGTGCATGACATTGTTCTCCTGTCTGCAGCTTTGATGCATCAGAGCAACAATGTGGACAGCAGCCGCTGCTACCAGTGTGTCAAGTTCCTGGTCACCCTGGCCCAGAAGTGAGTCTCCCCCAGAGTGTTGGACCAGGGGTCGCTGCTGTACCTCGGAAATGATTCAATGGGTTTGGCCGCAGAGACTTAGAGGCGAGGTGCATCTTTCAGTTGTGATTTCAGGCCAACCTGGTCTATTGTTCTCTCCAGGTGTGGTCCTGCCAAGGAGTATTTTAAGGATCTGTCTGGACACTGGAGCTGGGCTGTGCAGTGGCTGCAGAAAAAGGCAAGCGTCAAACAATCCAGCACACGATTTCAGATGTGTCTGTCGGTCCGTGTCCGTCGGTCTGTGGCAGTAAACTGTACGTTAGTGACAGCGTGTGTTGTTGGGTCAGATGTCGGAACACTACTGGACTCCTCAGAGCAACGTGTCCAACGAGACGTCCACGGCCAAGACGTTCCAGCGCACCATCTCCGCCCAGGACACCCTGGCCTACGCCACCGCCCTGCTCAACGAGAAGGAGCCGTCCGGCAGCAGCAACGGCTCCGACGGCAGCCCTGCCAATGAGAATGCAGATCGTAGCCTCCGACAGGTACAAATGCCCTCACGCGCAGTCTGCCGGTCGCGCATGGTGTTGATGGTATAGTTCATGTAGCGCCGGCATGTATAAAACTACCTGAGTCATAGACCAAAGCCCCGCCTGCCTACTGAGACTCCACTGGTTTGGGTGATAGATTTAGGCTGGAGTGTTTCATAAGTCTCAGTTTCATACTTTTTTTTTAATCATTTTAGTCATATACAAAAATGCTGCATCTCATGCAATCTTTCTTTACCCGCTATTTACCTAGGGTTCTGAGTCTCCCATGATGCTCGGCGATTCCAAGAGTGATTTGGAGGACGTTGACCCGTAGCTCCTACTGGAGACAGTCCCTCCAATGGAGACATGGCACAGCTCCAGACAGCCAATCAAAAGACTGCTTTACACCTTCGATTGGCCAGAAAACCGAGGGAGGGGCCCGCTACCGCCTATCAGAGCACCTAATCTCCAGGTTGCCGGGGCTTCGAAGGATGCGTGAATAATCATGAGGGTCTTCCTGCCAAACCAGATTAATGGAATCCAAGCAGGAGGAAAGAGTAAAGACCCAATGAATTTCAGTGGTTTATTGTACTACTGGTGGAGTCTGAAATGGTGCCTTGCTGGCTATGAAATTCACTACTTTTGACCAAAGGCTCCATGACAGAGGAAGTGCACTATATAGGCGTTAGGGTGTCATTTCAGACGTAGCCACTACTGTCTCACAACGAAGGGACAGGTTTTTTTTGTTTTTTTTAAGTTGTTGCTCCTATTTGCCAATGTAACTAAATAGACATATTAGTTATTGTAAAGATCTGTTCCATAGCTGTAATTTCAAATGTAAGATATAATATTTTAAAGTCTCTTGTGCTCCACTCAGTAGAGTGTGTATGTGTGAGGCAGCGGTATAACCTGCTCTGGAGGAACTAACACACACACACACACACATACAAATACACAATCTGGGTTTTTAAGTATGCACTTTATAGTCCATCTCTGTCTATAGTGGAGTGCAGCATTAATCAGGTCCACTAGAGCATTTAGGCACCCTTCTGACACACACACACTTTTTGTTTTGTTTTTACATTTCTTACCACATCAAACGGAGTTTGTGTCCTCTCCTGTCACAGCCAGTGCCTCTGTAGAGCAGTGGTTTTCACACCTGTTTTTGTGGATCCCCTGGCCATTTCCAGGGTTTAAATGACACCCAATACTGCCCATCCGGATCAAATTGCCAAATAATTGTTCGGCTCTGGAATGGGTGAATGAGATTCATTCAGGGCTACAACAAAGTTGTGAAACGTGCGGTCCATGACAAGAGGTTTGAGAACCACTGCCATAGGGATCTGTGGTTGTTTCTGTTTCTCCAGTTACCACATTGGTATCTATGGTAACAGCCTACAGCCGTTTCTAGAACATACATTTTGCCAAACCAACCAATGAATCAAAGCTCTTTCCTCCCCTCCAGCTGACAAACAGCAAATCGTAAGGCTGAATTTTATTTTATTTTCTTATATATTTTTTTTTTATCAGCTAGTTTCTACTGACACAACTGTACTTATGCCTTATTCCACAACAACCAACCTGTGCAAGAGACAAACTCACTTGACAGGACAAGGGTCATTGTGCCAACTGGAGGTGAGATCAGGAGCAAGTTTCATTTTAGGTGCCAATGAAAATCCACATGCATGAACGGCTTACAGTGCTTTGTTATTATTCAGGGTCTTATTTGCCAACCGGGTTTATTTTTCTTTGCTTTTGTTTTCCTTAGTCTGTTCATGTCTGCCTTTAGACACCCAAAGGGTCACAACCCCCTGACACCAAACCACCCCTGACCTCTGATCAGTAAACCTCTCAAACGACCCCCCCCCCCCCCCTTGGGGGAGAATCCAAGTGCCTTCGTCTCCCGACTCCCTTCACCTCTCAGCCCTCCTCCCACTGTCTGTCCCTGCCAGCCCGATCCCCTACCTGGTGACGGATGACTGGCTACAGGGAACTCTGCGTTTGACCGTGTGGCATATTGAGCAGCAGACTGACCAGCTTCCAGTCTCAGAAGGGGCGCGTCTTGTTTGATCAGCGCCACCCACTTGCAGGGCTGACTGCTCAGCTGGACCCTCAGCAGCTGTGGTCCTCAGAAGCAGTGCCAATCAATCATTTATTTGTGTCTGTGTGGTGAGTGGTGGGAGGAGCTTACAAGCGTGAAGGAACGAGGGGGGGAAGGTGCCGGAAGGAATGAAATTGATCCAGGTTTTTTAATCTGTATGATTCTGCTTCGAGCATCACTCCTGCTGGAAGATAGTCCGCCATGCTAGGACACTGCATGTTCAAACCCAGTTTTCATTTGTAAATCAGAGTTTGATTATAGGGAAATTTGATATAAAATAAAATGGAATGCACAACTTTTTGTAAACTGTTTTATTCTTTGTGTGTGAAGCGTTAGGGATCACATGGAGAATATAATGTCTAAAGTATTTCCAATCAAGCCAGGTGCAGTATGGGACAGCTGTGGGAGGAGTGGATTACCATAGGGAGAGTACAAGAGCGGACGGGACCATGAATGTTGACCTTGTTGTAAAAATGTGTCTGTGAATCCCTGAGAGAGAGAAAGGAAGAGAGAGGGAGACTTTAACCTTTGGAGTCATTATACTTGTTCGTAGTAACCTATCTTGCGATGACCATAGTATTTATACGGACAATGAAGCATTTCTTCTGGCTATGTTTTAGTCGTTTGTATTTGATAAGTTCATTTGTTTTTTCACCATTCTGAACAATCATCTCCTGTTTTGAAGGAAGCTTGAAGTGTAGCCTTGTTAGTTCTGCTGGACAGTCTTCTGCAGATTGAGTTTGGATTCTGTTTCTGATCTGTCAAATCTCAATTCACCAGTACTTTTTTTTTTAATTAATCGTTTTTGGTGAGCATACTGTTTTGTCTGGTCTCTGCTGATTTTCTCAGCTTTGTAGTTTCTTTAACTTGCTTTGACATGCCTTAGGTCGTATTAAACACAAAACCAGATTTTTCCGATTCCAAATGCAAAACCTAAAACACTGTTTCTCTCTGACAGACTGCGTGACCAGATGGTGCAACAAATTACAAATAACGTTTCTCAATGTAAAATGACAAAGAGTTAGGGGATCTCATCCTCTACAACACATAATATAATAAAAACAAAATCTTAGAATCCAGAGAACAAGGCTGGAAACCAATGTTTGATGACCGTGATCTTCAGGCCCTCAGGCACCACTCCATTACCAGGCGTGATTCTGTAGTAGCAATCCCCGCATGGGCTCAGTAACACTTCTATTGTCTGCGAACACAGTACGTTGTTGCATCCTGAATTTAAAACTACCATGCAAAGAAGAATCCAGATATAAACCAGATCCAGAACCGCTTCCTCTTCTGGGCCTGAGCTCATTTAAGATGGACGGAAGAGAAGTGGTAAGCCTTCCTTCAGCAAGACAAAGCCAAACCACATTCTGCACACATTACAACAGCATGTCTCCATAGAAAGAGTCTGGGTGCAACATGGCCTAACTGCAGTCCACACCTGTCACCTATTTAAAACCTTTGGGGCATTATGAAACGAAAACGTTGAGTAGCTGAAATCAGGCAAGAATTAGGATACATTTCCCTTTTAAAACTGGTCTCTTCAGGTTCCAAAATGTTTACAGAGAGTTGTTAAAAGAAGAGGTGCCCCTGTCCCAATTTCCAAAAACAAAACATTCCTCAATTTCACCATTTGATGTTTTCTCTTTGTACTATTTTCAATTAAGTATATAATATAAACAATTTGCACATCATTGCATTGTGTTTTTGTTTTCATTTCACGCAGTGTCTCAACTTTTTGGGAAACGGTTGTAGAATGAACACTAGATACTGAAAACTCTGTCTCATGCTGGTACCAAAAAATGGATGGAATCCCCCTGCCTTGAATTGGTTTTATTATAGAAACTTCTAAGTGGTGTATGTACACAAATATCATCAAATAAAAATATAAATTATCAATACCTGCAGTTTTCCTCCATGCTGACCTCAGTTCTCTTCTCTGAGCTCGAAGAGATCAACACCACCTGACACAGAAATAGACAAAGACATTTGACAACCACTCATTATTTGTTCGATATGTCTCTCGGGGCGACGGTGGAAACACTGATTACAAATCCAGTCGTTACAGGAACACAAACATGGAAAACTCTCACCGTCTTTCATACGTAGAATATATGGTTTGGCGTTTGCTAGCCAGGTTGGATGTAAGTTTTGTTGTCAACTTAGCCTACACACACAAACACACCTGTCCTTACCTTAGGGTAGCACTGACAGACGCTCCACGCCGTGCCGAGGGCCACCATGACGACCCCCAGTGAGCAGAGGGTCACGAAGACGTGAGGCTGCTCCTGAGGCATGACGAACAGACCGACCAACACCACACACAGCCCCGCCGCGATCAGACCGTACCGGTACGGCTTCCCCTCCGCCATGCTGCTACTCTGACCGGTGACCTCTGACCCCGACCCCACTCTATAAGGGACAGCTTTAAGATCCGTCGAGTCCAAGCTACGCGCTTGAGTCAGAAACGCCAGGGAGAGAAGGAGTGGCAAAAGGAGGCCAGGTTATAGATTTGGAATTTCAGAGGAGTTCCACTCTGCTGGTTATTGAAGCCTGCAGACTGTGGGGTATGGCTATGTCATGTGTGTGTGTGTGTGTGTGTGTGCGTGCGTGGAGGCACTAGGTCACCTTGCCCAAGGAAACCTCTGCCAGGAGGCCCTCAGCACTTGCTCAATTCCCGAGACATTGAATGTCTAAATAAAAATCCCATTATAAATAAAAATATGCAATGCCCAAATCCCTGAACGGAACACTGTAAAGTCTTATTTTCCACTAATTAGCCTGGTCTTTTTTGTTTTGAAAGCTTCTGGAATGTAATGCAATAAGGTAACACATTGATTCGGGAGCGCAACAACTTAACAGAAGTTATAAATTGTCATGAAAATATACACAAACATAAATATCATTGTATATATATATATATATACAGTATAGGACTGTATTTCTGTGACTGGCCAGACACACTTATGTCTAGAATGGAGCCACAAAGATAAGTACTTGGTTCCAAACAATCAAACTTTTTAATTTTTGGGGAATTACAAACCATGCGTAATGACAGAAATGGCTATAGGGGCTCTTACCAACTCAACATTTTAGTGAGTGAAAACATTTCTGACAGAAAATTGTTTGCAGGGTAATAATAATTTCTATTGTCTGAGCTCAGAAGAGAAAGAATCACAAGCTCAGCTCCTGAGGCAGTTGAGACAGAACAATGGAACGAAAAAGACAGTTACTTTTGCAGGATATTTTTTACCACTCACAATGGAGACACAAACCACTCAGAGACCTTTGTCTATTCATTTACTACAGTTGATGGGGACATCACAATACAACCGGAAGTGCAAACAGTGAAAGCCTGAAACGTGGCGGACAGAAAACATTGAACAAAAATGTGCCGGTACAACAAGCCTCTTGTGCTGATTCAACAAGGCACTTCTGGTTGGGACCATCTGTTTGTTCTGATGTGATGACAGTTCAGAGTCCCTACTAAACAAATCAAAGTGCAAATATAAAGAATCAGTGGTGCTTGTGACTACAAGCGTGCACACACACATACATACACTTATTTTAGGGAATGTTAAAAAGGAAACTCCCATAAAGTCCAAGCACATACTGCTAATGGAATCTAAGGTCACAAGTAAGAATGAGTGGTTTTAAGGTTGCGTTCTCCATTGAGTCTGGTAGTAAAGTCTGGGTGCAGCCCTGTAGTGAACACTTAATCCTGGCTGGATACTGGGCTCATTGACTGACAAACCGCTACAAATACTAAATATATGGCAGCCGGACTGTCTTGAAAAGAGACAGCAACAACAAGTTCCCAAAAGGCTTTTTTTCATAAATCATAGAAGCGCATTGTATTATGCTTCAGTAGTCTTAATAAAAGCATTATAACAGACTTGTCATTCATCAAAGAAGTATGTAAAGCTGTCATGTAAACAACGTTGGTGGGCCAAATCCCTTACACCCACTCCAGAACAACGTTTCTCCCAGTACGGGTGTCCTTGATTTACTGTTTAGCTCATACTGAACTGTATAGTGTCCTAGTAGTCCTTAGAGGTCAGAGGGTCCCTGGCTCTTCATGACAGAGTCGTAGGAGGGAGGGGCCTCCAGGTCCCAGGGAGGGGGTGTGGGGGGCAAGGGGAGGGGTGGAGGGGGGGCCACGTGTGAGTTCTCCGACATCTCCCTGCGTATCCGGTCCAACCTCCTACGGAAAGAAAAGGGACATCAACATACTCTTCAACATGGTACAGACAGGCTTCCTGAAAGAGACATACAGAGACTACAGAAAAAGACACAATGTTGTGAGAATACAGGGAAACCACAGATAAACCTAATAGCATGAGAAAACTGGAATCAATTTGACTAGATACTAGAGTCAAGTTATGCCAATATTATTTGGAATATGAATAATAATAAAGATGGATAATTTGAATGTTCTTCTATTCATTACACTGCTTTTATATAAAATAATGAATCATAGCTAATTCTCTGAAACCTTGAAAGAGCAGTAGGCCAGATTCAGACCCACTCTGCAACATAAATGTTTAGGACTCCGATGCCAGGATCCAAGCTAACACGGGGAAAGGTGGGTAGAATTCCCCCGATCCTGGGCTTGGCAGGGCCCACTCATTGTAATCATGTCAATGTTGTCTATAAGTGAGGAAGCCCAGGCATATATCTTTTTACGAGGGCCAGGATTCCTGGCCCTGGCCCTGGACTGTGGTACGTACATCACAGAGCCATCTAAGACCTCCCCGTCAGGATTCTAAAACCATAGAAAGTAAAAGTGTCAAAATGTCCAGTATTAACTTTCTCAACTCAAAAGCTGCTCCGACCGAACAATTCCCTTGCCTTGCAGAACCCTTCCCTTGTCTCCTAGAACCCTTCCCTTGCCTTACTGAAAACCTTCCCTTGTCTCGCAGAACCCTTCTCTTGTCTCGCAGAACCCATCCCTCGCCTTGCAGAACCCTTCCCTTGTCTCGCAGAACCCATCCCTCGCCTTGCAGAACCCTTCCCTTGCCTTGCAGAACCCTTCCCTTGCCTTGCAGAACCCTTCCCTTGTCTCGCAGAACCCACCCCTTGCCTTGCAGAACCCTTCCCTTGTCTCGCAGAAGCCTTCCCTTGTCTCGCAGAACCCATCCCTCGCCTCGCAAAACCCATCCCTTGCCTTGCAGAACCCTTCCCTTGTCTCTCAGAACCCATCCCATCCCTCGCCTCCCAGAACCCATCCCTTGTCTCCTATCAGTCTGGTTCCCTTATTTATCATGATTAGAGACGCTGAAGCCAAATGGTGGGATAATCTAGTTAGATTGTACATCATCTCTCATCCTAACCAGACTAAAATAATCAGTGGGAAAAACAGTTGTCTGTCCTATACTGTACTGTACGCACCCACCCAAAAATGCCCCAAAAGACAGCGTGGCCATCCTGGTCAATGTCCGCTGCAGTAATTAGAACCTGATGGATCTGTGTGCCTGCTTACTTTTTCCTGTTTGTGTGTCTGTATCTGTGCATGGGCCCGTTGGACACTGAGCAGAATCAAGCTTGTTTAAATTCACTGACAGTTACAACAGAGTACTGCAGGGGAACCTATCAACAACAGAGAACAAGAATGTGTGTGTGTGTGTGTGTGTACCTCTGGATGGCCAGAGCCTGGTGCGGGCTGTAGCGTGTCCCTGTGCGGGGATGTAACAGGAAGTGTCCCGGTACATCTGACACCTTTAGCGTTGTCATGAAAATACAGAGTCCTGCAATTGACAGCGATGCTCCGGCAACTGCCATCATCAACCCCAGCCAAAAGGCTGGACCTTCCAAACTCAGGAAAATCAGAAAACCTGCTACTATCTACACACACAAACATACAGTAAGTAAATACACTACCTACTACCCAGTTAATATGTCATTATGGTTATTAGCACACAGACTGAATGAGACACCCCTCCTACCATTATAGATGGACCGAGCGATAGCAGTAATCGCTGGGGAGACAGCCACCTTCCTTCGCCCTGTCTGCTTGGAACTACAGCCTGGCTTTGCTCACACACAACTCGACACTCACCCTCCAACACCATCACACCATCATATGCAATCTATAGAGAGACAGAAAAAGATCTAAAACGGATTGGAGTTATATCATACTTGTTGACTCTGTGAGGTGAATAGCTCACTACTTTACCTTCTGCAAAGGCTTCTCCAACTGCAAGGATAATGGGATAATGGACAGTGATTTCTTTTTCTAAACCTCGTTGTCTTTGAACTTCTCTTTTCCTCAGCCGTTTTTATTTCCTTTTCTCTTTCCATGTGACGAGCGTGGCACTGATTGTTATCTTAAACAGAATAACAAACCGTTATAATTATGATATCCAATCGACTGTATTCCTCTTTCCAGATGTTATCCCGATAGATCCATTAAAACCGTATATACGTGACATGGCGCGGTCGACATTTAATTTGTATCGCGGTGTGCGTAGGGAAGGACAGTCGCCCCAGTAGTCACACAGCCCAATTCTGCTTCGTGGACATAGGAAGTCCGTTTCTGAACGTTATTCGGAGACGAGAAAGGGGAAGGAGAGGAAGACAGAGAGATGTGGGTGGGGGAGGCAGGGCAATGCAGTGTCGGAGAAGAGAAAATTCTGGAAGTCGTCAGTGTTTGTTAGAAACATATTTTAACGTTGCTTAATCTAAACAACAGTGTAAACAGAATCCAGATGATTATCCTAAATTGAGGACAATCCGTAGAAGTGACGACAGATTGTCCCGTCCTCTGTTTTTGTTTTGGTGTTCGGGTTAAAATTCGAAATAGCTAGTAAGCATTTACATTTTGGGTTAGATGTATACATGAATGCTAAAGTACGTCCCTACGGATGGTTAGGGAACATGTCATTTTTCATTCAAATCCATTTACTCGTCAAAAGTCTGTAATTTGTGCGAGATCCTGTTCTATGTGCAGGCCTACATGTGGGAATCCGAATTTCCCTCAAATATGTACAAATATGTTAAAACGTGAAAAATGATTTGGTATATTTGGCAAATTGACTTCCAGACTTAGTTTTAGGAATACGTTAAAATTGGGCATAGTGGTAGAATTTGGATTATTTAGTTGCTAACTGTTAAGCATTACCGCTATATGTTACTTTCGGCATAGATTAGTTTATTTTGGTTAAGATTTGGTTAAAGAAGCGGAGGGCGAACTTTTTGTCTCCGGGCCACATCAGGATTCAAAATTAAATTGAGGGCCAAATTTGCGGAAATTGCATCATTTGAATATAGTTATTCATGGTCATCCATCAATAAAGATTTGAATACAATGATGAACAGAGGTGTGTATGCTCACTGAAACAAGTTAATTTGAATCCATCACCTACCCTTTAACCTAGGGGTGGAAAAACTAATGCAATTCCATCGCGGTAGGTAATAAAATAGTATTGGTGGAGGGACATAACTCACCAGCACACTCTTATACATCTGAATTTAAATTATTCAGACATTACAATGGACCAACTGTATAAATATTTTCATTACTCCCCTTTTTCTGGACTGCAAGTCATTTTTGATTAACAAATTACATGGCTAGTCAAAAGTTACTCATGACAATTTAGCTACACAAAATGGTCTGTGATGAGGTAAAACTCACGTTAGAGTTAAACAGACTAGTTGACCAGCCTTGCTCTGCCTGGTCTTGTTCCATGGAGAAAGCTACCATTTCAAGTGTGCCTCCTAGATCCACATGGGTTGGATGGGATTCAAAAAGATCAAATGATGAATAACAAAGTCAAATTAGAGTTGAAGATGAAAAGCATGCCCAAAGAGTCCTATTTTCCTCCGATAGTCAAATATATATGTCACTGGCATCACAGCCCTTGGGACAAACACAGCTACTTCTGTAGCGTAAAACTGGCCAAGGTCGTCACAGAACAATTTACATAGTAATTGAAGACCTGCCTTGATGACAGGTTGCATTTTCACTATAGAATTTTGTCCCTAAAAGAGCGTGTTGACTTGTAAATGGAAACGCTGTTTAGATTATTTAATTAGAATTGTGTCCTGCGTACAACACGTTTGAGACTTTGAAAAAATGTGATGTCAAATCCCTTTGCATGTATTTAAAATGATAATGCAATTTGTGAAATTGTATGATAATTTGAATATTGTCCCCTGTGTGCTTCTATAGAAAACTGTAGGGTTTGATGGCCCTGTCGTTCTTCTCAATTACAACATATGGATTAAATGATATAGCATAACTCAAAATCCTACTGTCAAACAAACAAGTCGCAAACAACAATACATTTACATTTTTTTATTAGTCATATGCGTAAGATTCACAAGGCAATCAACAAAGCCAAGTCTTCTACAATGCTAGAGAAATAAATTAATAAAATGAAGTTAAAAATAGATGATAACAATAATAAGGCAGTACCAATAATGTATTTACTAAAATATTGTCGGTGTATGTGTTCATAGGTTAGTACATGAGTGCATGAATGCCCATTTAAGTAAGTGTAGGTAGTCAAACCAGGAATGGTGTTGAGCAGTTGTATGGCTTGCAGATAAACCTTTTACATGTGTATTATTAGGTACCATCATTAGAACATGATGTAGTGAGTACATGCCTGCCAAGTAGAGACTTCTTCTGGATGGATCTTCTGTTGCTATTCTATATTTGAATCTTTCCTCCCGGATGTGTTGGGATGGATACCATGGTGGCGATCCCAACTTTGGCTTTCAGATAGCATAAACGCATAAAGTGAATCAAATGAGTGTTTTATTTTAACCATTATTTTATTAAGAAAGTATGTCTAAGAACACGTTGTTATTTTAATTAAACATTTTGGGATCTTTTGTGTACGCTTTGTTATAAATAAATGTGTTTAGATAACAACAGACCTTTGTTTTGTATCCGTTCACATGAAGTCACGTTCTGTCAAAGCTCGCGACTAAAAGTAGCCAATGGGCATATAGTACTCTTGTCGAATTCTGGGTGACGATTACACTAAACAAAACAAACTACACTTACTGCGATACTATTCAATAAACGATTGAATCAGGTCCTTTGGCTCGACGGGTACGTTCTTAACAAAAGTAACCACTATACGTAACGGATGTATTCTTCCACTTAAAATAAAACACATAATGCGTTCTAAAAAGGTTCTTGCAACATCATGTGGACTTTTGCTACAAATCTTGTATAATCACCCACACAACTGTACGGTTTTTGTGGTATTTTAATTTTCTGTCACGCTGGAAAGGGTCTCCAGTGGAGGTACTGCTTTAGGACAACGCAATATTTAAAGGACTTTAATTGTCTAGTTGCTGCAGGTCGATTGACGACTAGATGTCCTCATATGCTCATTAACTTTACATAATTAAACAGTATTTACGTTGTATATTATGATACACATGCATATAATAAACAGAACTAGCAGAAGTAAGGAGAGGCACTGTGGACATTGGGTGTGGTTTGCAATTTTAGGTTATTTCATCAGTTCATGTTCCCAAGGCAAACTCAAGCAAGCAAAGGTAAAATATTTGAAATATATTAAAATGTCCCTTATTTTCAAGGCAGCTTGTGAAAACATGCTAAACTACAGGTCTTTGAAGACAGTTGCCTAAAGCTTAGGTGTTGCTTTAAGTCTCCCATTTCTTGATGTGAGCTGGGAGGAGCCTGAGAAAGGGTTGTGGCCACCATATCTCTCCTCCAGTCTGGTTGGTGGAGGCAGTGTGTGGGCCTGTCTGATGTTGCCTCATACTTCAAAGCTGATCTCCCTTGATCGGCCAAACAGGGGCTCTGAGGCCAGATGTGTGTCTGAGTAGGAGCGCCGCAAGTGGGTGGAGCTACAGGTGGTCTTGATGGCAACCTCATATGGAGGTGGGGGACCCAAACAGGGGGGGTACCGGGAGGGGGGGCTGAGTGGGGGGTAGTCCACATCATCAGCCCCATATACCCCTCGGCGCAGGTGCTCATTCCTACACACACACACACACACACATACACGGTTACAGTACTTAGCTACATTTAAATGCACTTTGATTTAACGGTTAAATTAACATATGGAGTTTTAACTACTCATAATGTTGACTTAAAACATAGGATGCTTTACCTATGCAGCAGGGCTGACTGGGACTCTGGAAATCGACTGCCTGGAGCTGGTGGGGGGCTGAAGAGGATGTGGTTCAGGTTTGGATGACCGTATTGACCAGGGTAGCTGAGCTCTGGGTGTGGGTAGGTATAGTTGGGGTGTTCCACCTGGTGTGGGATGTTGGGGTAGTCTCCCTCGGCGTAGTTCCCTGGGCTTCGGTTGTTCATGCCCCAAAACAGCCCCAGAATCAGCATGACGGCTCCCAGCACCACACAGCACAGAGAGAACGCTTGAAGGCGACTCTGCATTCACAGCAATGTTATATTCACATTAATAGCAACAGCGATAATCACAGATTGTACGTAGTTCCTTTAGATGACCCACCTGTGAGGAGGTGAGGAAGGCTGTGGAGCCGCCCGTGACAATGAGGAAGACTCCAATGAAGATGGCAACATGGTGGAGAGACGGCATCGCTCTGGGACCTTCGGGGCTGAGGTGTGTTAATATCTGTGGTGTAGGGAACGCTTCCCCCTCTCCATGGGACCACCGTCGGGGCTGAGGAGCGTTAATATCTGTGGTGTAGGGAACGCTACCCCCTCTCCATGGGACCACCGTCGGGGCTGAGGAGCGTTAATATCTGTGGTGTAGGGAACGCTTCCCCCTCTCCATGGGACCACCGTCGGGGCTGAGGAGCGTTAATATCTGTGGTGTAGGGAACGCTTCCCCCTCTCCATGGGACCACCGGGGACAGTAGATACGGTCAGTCGTCCCTGTGGAACCCCCTGGTAAAAAACCCCAGCCCCCGTTCAGCTTGCTCTGCCTGGTCTTGTTCCATGGAGAAAGCTCCCATTCCAAGTGTGCCTCCTAGATCCACATGGGTCAGATGGGGTTCAAAAAGCAATCAAATGATGAACGGCGCTTAAGTCAAAGTAGAATTAAAGCTGAAAAGCATTCCCAAAGAGTCCTATTTTTCTTCAGCTAGTCAAAAGACAAAATATTCATGAAATTATATTTTCCTTTTCCAAGTAGGATGATGAAAAGAAGAGAAAAGATAAGAGAGTATCCACTCATTCCCTTTAAAATAGAAACACATTTTTCAATAATATCCAGAGGCTCACGTGAAAAAGTCTTAGTAATGTCATCCTAAAATGTCAGTGATGACCTACAGAGAGAGAGAGAGAGAGAGAGAGAGACAGAGAGACAGACTGTGAGGGAGAAATTGTGTTTGGGGCTGGAGAGGCTGTAGAGCTGACAGCACAGACCATTAAGGATCCTTACTGGCGCCCGACCCCACCCACTAATGTGCTTGTACCACTCACTGCCTAGTAAGACCCATGTCATGTGTGTGAGTGCCTGAATACGTGTGTGGTGTTGTATTGACTTTTATTCACATAACCCAACAATAAAATAAAAGTTGAGTTGTCACTAATCAAACTTGATCAGTACAGTATCGATACATATATCAGTACAGTACAGTATTGAAGACTAGAAAAGGCCTAGACAAATAATTAGTCAGGCATATCTTTACATTTTTGTCTTGCAGGGTTTTCTCACAGGTAAAATGAACTAAAAGCTATAATTGTTTTATTTTGTTATTTACACTGGGAGTTATATCAAAGCTACAGCTATATATATATATATACAATTATTAGTTATTTATATAGTTTGTGTAAGTCACGTTTAATGTACAGTTTAATTAATCTCCCCAGTTACATTACGGTTGGACTTTTTTTTGTTGCAGACTACATTCATTAGATCCTTTCATTCAATACATCCATTGTATTACCAGAGGGGAGACGCAAAGTGAGATAATTAATTCTCGCCGAAATGTATCCAGATTATGACAAATGCATTTTTGGGGGGTTTTAGTCTTCAACTTGCTCCCAACCGGGAACACTTAAATTGTCTTGAAGTATGAGGATCTCATCGATTGGATGATCGCCGATATTACTAAGTAGCCGCATGTTAATGAAGGCATGAACTGGGTTGAATGGTGTGACGGGTGTTTTACCCTCTCATTGGACGAAGAGCTCAACGTACCAGCTGCAGTCATCTCAATTGACGCGTGGTTGACCAATAAGCACCGATAAGAGGCGGGGATTGCCAACCCCCCAGCCAGACTCGCCAATCAGAGAAAAAGAAAGGCAAGTGCCAGAGTTCTAACGGCAATATTTACACACCTGTCTTCGTGTGTAGTAGTGTCTTTATGTGTTGGCGTTGATTATTGCTGTTAGATTTTAAAAAGCAGAAATTCAATCGTCCGCTCTAAAGACATGACCACAGAAGGTTGATAGTTATAGAAGAGCTTTCCTATCTGTCAGCACACTCGCAGATGATGGATCCGTTGTTGTATCTCGGGGGACTAGTAGTTCTGTTTCTATTGTGGATCAAGGTGAAAGGGTTGGACTACGTAATAGTTCATCAGAGATGGATATTTGTCTGTCTGTTTCTACTGCCGCTGTCAGTCATATTTGATGTCTATTATTACCTGCGCGCGTGGCTCATCTTCAAGATGTGTTCTGCCCCAAAACTGCACCAGCAGCGCGTGCGTGACATCCAGAGACAGGTACGGGCACGTGGTTACATTGCAAAGTTCATGCATGTTGATATATGATTAAGATTTGTGGTGCGCCTTCTTTGTGGACTACAACCTGGACTTACCCTCTATACCCTTCAGCAGTTCTAATTCCTAATTTAAAATATTAGGTTGTGTTGTGCATGGTATCAGATACTGCACTGCCCTGGGTTTACTACATTACGTTAATGTTCTGCAGTGATTTACATGGAACAAGAGGGCTTGGTCCTAAACCAGAGACCCCATGAGAACTCTATAAACAACCGTTTTACTGTGGCTTAGCTGTCCAGATCTTTAGGTAGAGGCCATAACGCTAACATCCAGTGTGACGATACCGTGTGTGTTGGGCAGGTGCGTGAATGGAGGAAAGAGGGAGGGAAAACACAAATGTGTACCGGTCGTCCTGGCTGGCTGACCGTCTCCCTCAGAGTGGGGAAATACAAGAAGACCAACAAGAACATTATGATCAACATGATGGACATCCTGGAGGTGGACACACAGAGACAGGTTGGAAACACACACACACACACATTCTGAATGTTTCTAAGCTCGAAGGGATCCCTAATATTGTTCCCATTTAAAATCCACAACTTTACCAGGGGAGAAACTCAACCTGGCGTGTAACTTTACCATGGGTTACTGACTTTAAATACTTGAATCTACAGAATTTGTGTGTCAGTCTGTATGACTTGAGGATCTATATACTGTGTGTCACAGGTAGTTCGTGTGGAGCCCCTTGTCAACATGGGCCAGATCACAGCCCTCCTCAACTCCCTGGGCTGGACTCTGCCTGTGCTCCCAGAACTTGACGACCTCACTGTTGGTGCGCATTGTATTACCATCATTTTGCAGTATTGTGGTATAGTTGTTCTAAACAGTAGAGGAAAAAAGTATTTGAGCCCCTGCTGATTTTGTACGCTTGCCCACTGACAAAGAAGTTTAATCAGTCTATAATTCTTTGGGTAAATCTATATAGAATAACAAAACAATCCAGTAAAAAATTAAATAAGTTCTACATTGATTTGCATTTTACTCAGTAAAGTAAGTATTTGATCCCATATCAGTCAGACTTCTGGTTCCCAGGTTGTCAAGGGTGTGGAGGGCAGTAACCATGTGCAGACATTTTAAAGAAAACTGAGATTTATTTAAACAAAATGAAAGAACATGTACTTACAAAGGTTAAACAAAAGGTGCTGGACAATACAGCTTGTGGAAAGAACAAACGCCAAACGTGACGTGTACTTACTACAAACAGCTAACATACAACGACGAACAACACCAAGCGAGAAACCAAAAAGACATATATATACCCACACATATCACCAAGTGACAAACCAAAGAGACCTATATACCCACACATATCACCAAGTGACAAACCAAAGAGACCTATATACCCATTCATATCACCAAGTGACAATCCAAAGGGACATATATACCCACACATATCACCAAGTGACAAACCAAAGGGACATATATACCCACACATATCACCAAGTGACAAACCAAAGGGACATATATACCCACACATATCACCAAGTGACAAACCAAAGGGACATATATACCCACACATATCACCAAGTGACAAACCAAAGAGACATATATACCCACACATATCACCAAGTGAAAACAGGTGCGTGTAATCAGTCCAAAGTGTCTGAGGTGCGTTTGAAAAGAAAAGTGTTCAACCTATAATCCCCACCGCAGAACGGTGCTGCGCTGGCCAGATCATGACACAGGGGTCTTTTATACAGGTAACGAGCTTAGATTAGGAGCACTCTCTTAAAGGGAGTGCTCGTAATCTCAGTTTGTTACCTGTACAAAAGACACCTGTCCACAGAAGCCATCAATCAATCAGATTCCAAACTCTCCACCATGGCCAAGACCAAAGAGCTGTTCAAGGATGTCAGGGACAAGATTGTAGACCTACACAATGCTAGAATGGGCTACAAGACCATCGATAAGCAGCGTTGGTGTGATTATTCGCAAATGGAAAAAACACAAAATGACTTTATCTCCCTTGGTCTCGGGGTCCATGCAAGATCTTACCTCGTGGAGTTTTAATGATAATGAGAACGGTGAGGAATCAGCCCAGAACTACACAGGAGGATCTTGTCAAAGATCTAAAGGCAGCTGGGACCATAGTAACCAAGAAAACAGTTGATAACACACTACGCCGTGAAGGACTGAAATCCTGCAGCACTCGGAAGGTCCCCCTGCTCAAGAAAGCACATGTACAGGCCTTTCTGAAGTTTGCCAATGAACATGAATGAATGAATGATTCAGAGGACAACTGGGTAAAAGTGTTGTGGTCGGATTATACCAAAATCAAGCTATTTGGCATCAACTCAACTTGCCATGTTTGGAGGAGAAATGCTACCTATGACCCCAAGAACACCATCCCCACTGTCAAACATGGAGGAAACATGATACTTTAGGGTTTTCTTTCTGCTAAGGGGAGAGGACAACTTCACCGCATCAAAGGGACGACAGATGGGACCATGTATCGTCAGATCTTTGGTGAGAACCTCCTTTGAGTGAATAGGTATTCCAGCATGACAATGACCCAAAACACACGGCCAAGGCAACAAAGGAGTGTCTCAAGAAGAAGCACATTTAAGGTCCTGGAGTGGCCTAGCCAGTCTCCAGACCTTAATCCCATAGATTAAGGACAGAATTGCAAAAGTTAGCCTTGAAACCTTATTGACTGGAGAGGATCTGCAATGAGGAGTGAGACAAAATCCCTCCTGAGATGTGCGCAGACCTGGTGGCCAACTACAAGAAACGTCTGACCTCTGTGATGCCAACAAGGGTTTTTGCCACCAAGTACCAAGTCATGTTTTGCAAAGGGGTCAAATACTTATTTCACAGGTTAAAACGCAAATCAATGTATAACCTATTTGAAATGCATTTTTCTGGATGCATTTTTCAGTGTTCAAATAGACTTACCATTAAAATTATAAACTGATCATTTCTTCGTCAGTGGACAAACGTACAAAATCAGCAGGGGATCAAATAATTATTTCCTCCACTGTTTATATGTTACATGTAGCACTGCCTCTCAGAACAAGATTCATGACTGAATGTGAATACCTGTGGTACGGACAGCCTCAGGAGTGACAGAGGAAGTGTTTCAACAGAATTTGGTAACACTTTTGTGTCCTGGGTGCTTACCTTTTATTCATAATTGTGCGTGCATATGCACAAATCTGTGCATAAATCTTGTTTCACGGCTTTGACCAAGACCTCATTCTCTGACGTTAGTTAACACGGTAGAGGTAGATGGCCCATATTTGCAGATAGTGGTGTCTTGGGAGGTGTCATTTTGACCTTTTCTTTCTTTTGAATGTATATCATAAAGGTAAAATAAGATTATGAATGTCCTGGGAGCTGTCGTTGTGACCTTTGCTTTTTTATTAATGTTTACTAGAAAGACAAAATCTGATGATATGCCATTCCAGTGTATATCCAATGGTCTACCCCCTCGGGTTTAGTACAACAGGCACTTTTTTCAATAGGATCTGTCAGTCTGGCATCTAACCTCGGATAAGCCAGGAGATAAGGAGTTATCAAATGCAGTTATTACCCTTTGATATACAGTGGGGCAAAAAAGTATTTAGTCAGCCACCAATTGTGCAAGTTCTCCCACTGAAAAAGATGAGAGAGGCTTATTTTTATTTTCATCATATGTACACTTCAACTATGACAGACAAAATGAGAAAAAATAAATACAGAAAATCACATTGTAGGATTTTTAATAAATTTAATTGCAAATGATGGTGGAAAATAAGTATTTGGTCACCTACAAACAAGCAAGATATCTGGCTCTCACAGACCTGTGACTTCTCCTTTAAGAGGCTCCTCTGTCCTCCACTCGTTACCTGTATTAATGGCACCTGTTTGAACTTGTTATCAGTATAAAAGATACCTGTCCACAACCTCAAACAGTCACACTCCAAACTCCACTATGGCCAAGACCAAAGAGCTGTCAAAGGACACCAGAAACAAAATTGTAGACCTGCACCAGGCTGGGAAGACTGAATGCAATAGGTAAGCAGCTTGGTGTGAAGAAATCAACTGTGGGAGCAATTATTAGGAAATGGAAGACATACAAGACCACTGATAATCTCCATCGATCTGGGGCTCCACGCAAGATCTCACCCGTGGGGTCAAAATGATCACAAGAACGGTGAGCAAAAATCCCAGAACCACACGGGGGACCTAGTGAATGACCTGCAGAGAGCTGGGACCAAAGTAACAAAGCCTACCATCAGTAACACACTACGCCGCCAGGGACTCAAATCCTGCAGTGCCAGACGTGTCCCCCTGCTAAAGCCAGTACATGTCCAGGCCCGTCTGAAGTTCGTTAGAGAGCATTTTGATGATCCAGAAGAAGATTGGGAGAATGTCATATGGTCAGATGAAACCAAAATAGAACTTTTTGGTTAAAACTCAACTAGTCGTGTTTGGAGGACAAAGAATGCTGAGTTGCATCCAAAGAACACCATACCTACTGTGAAGCATGGGGTAGGAAACATCATGCTTTGGGGCGGTTTTTCTGCAATGGACCAGGACAACTGATCCGTGTAAAGGACAGAATGAATGGGGCCATGTATCGTGAGATTTTGAGTGAAAACCTCCTTCCATCAGCTAGGGCATTGAAGATGAAAG
>JACXGK010000887.1:32878-65264 GCA_016801125.1 Novumbra hubbsi
GTTGGTACCTGACATCTGCCCTTCAGTGCTATTACGTGGTACCACCCAGTGAGTCGGTTGGTACCTGACATCTGCCCTTCAGTGCTATTACGTGGTACCACCCAGTGAGTCGGTTGGTACCTGACATCTGCCCTTCAGTGCTATTACGTGGTACCACCCAGTGAGTCGGTTGGTACCTGAGCCTTTCTGAACCTCTCTTCCCTGGTGTCACACACTCCTCTCACACTGCCCGGTTTGTTGTGAAGTTCCTGTATAAAGTCTGTAGTTCTGTAGCTTCCTGGACCAAGTTTAGAAGTCTACGGGACAAACAGGCAGAGATTAGGGGTCTGTACGCTTGTGTGTCTGTGTAAGTGCACAAGCATGCACAAGGAAAAACTCAATGCAATGATGTGCACATCTTTTAATCCCTATATATAACTGAAAATAGTACCAAGATGACGTATCAAATCTTGATCCTGATAAATGTTATTGTTTTGGAAAAATAAATGCCACCAACAAAAACTTGGAAGGGGAATGTGTATTATTTCTGATGCTTAACATTTCGTGAGTCTCCTTTGGCCCCTTTTTGTCGTTTCATAATGTACCAATTGTTTTCAATGGGTGACAGGCCTTGACTGCAGGCAGGCCAGTTTAGCACCTGGCCTCTTCTAATATGATGCTATGCAGCTGTAATATGTGCAGAATGTGGATTAGCATTGTCTTGCTGAAATAAGATAGACCTTCCCTGAAAAAAAGACATCATCTGGATGGCAGCATATGTTGCTCCAAAAACTGTATAAAATGTACTGTATTAATGGTGCCTTTACAGATGTACAAGTCACCATTGCCATGTGCATTTATGCACCCCCATACCATCACGTCTTTTCAACTGTGTACTAATTACAAGCCAAATGGTTTCTTTACTTTTTATTCCGGAGGACACAGTGTATATTATTCCCAATAGTAATTTCACAGTTTGATTAGACCACTGGACAGTTTTCCACTTCACCCCAGTCTATCTTAAATGAGCTTGGGCCCAGAGAATGTGGTGGTGTTTTTGAATCTTGTTTATATCTGGTTTCTCAGCTTTTTATGAAACATGTTACCGCCATCAAATTCATGGGTATAAATTGTTTTAACATTTGAAATGTTGTAATTGTACTTTTTCTATTGAATATAGGGTTTAAATTATTTGCACATCTTTGCAGTTTGTTTTTATAACCATTTTACACAGCTCTTAATTTTATTAAACTTTTTTTTATTTTATTATTTATTTTATTAACATAGTACAAACCCCTTAGGTGCCTTATTGCTATTATACACTTGTTACCAATCAATTAGACCAGTAAAAAGTAATGTGATATCATAACCCTATAATAATATTAATAGCCGTGATATATGAGTCTGTATACCCTAGGTATGCTATTTCATCGGTGCAAAAAGGCATATGGGATATTTGTGACATAATGGCAATATACCACCGTAAATCGCTGTGACCAGGCACACAGCTCTTAGACATGGTATATTGGCCATACTCCGCTCTCATTCGTGCTTTACTGCTTATATATACCATGGCTATCAGTCAAGCAGTCAGGATTCGAAGTATCCATATCCGAGTTAATCATGAATCATATACCAGCACATTGGTCATCTTCGTACTGTAGGGTAACTCAGTATAGGTCCCTGCTCTCTTACTGGATGGATGGGCCGTTGACAGGTCAAACCTGCATTTTACACATTGAGGTATGCCATCAGAATCATAATACTCCATCTAGGTACCTTTTTTAGTGCCATATCAAATGTCCTGGTGTTACCTTGCCAGCTGTGTTCCAAAAGGGGCTCCTTTAAACTTTTTCTCCGCCATTGTTTTATTTGTGCCTCTTCCGACAATAAATGATACATGTGTTTTAGGCACAAACGTGTCTATGGCAACACTGACGTATGCGAACATCCGACAACGTCTTAAAAAAATATATCTCCTAACTTAAACAACGAATCAAAATGTCAGCGCTATCCTAAATGTTTTGAGTTTTTTGTTTAGCCCTTTTATACAAACTTAACACGAATTCTTCTTTGCTTCAGTTTTCGATTCAGAAATCTTAGTAAGTGGTTGAAAGACCGTAAATGATAGGTTCGTATTTGCCGCCATCTACTGGAAGGACCAAACTATGGAATAGCCCTATTTGAGAATGCATGAAAATGTGGTCTTTTGCGTTCGCATCTTTTACTCGACACATGTAAATGCTATTTAACTAGATTCATGTTATAGAGGCGTTCAGATAAGCAATAAGCCACACGTGGAAAACAACATATGTCAATTGTCCTAAAGTAATTAGTAATAGCATAACTCAATTTAGTCAATAATTGGTACAAGCACTTTTGGCAGTAATTACTGACATGATGCTCTGTGTGCAAGTGTCTACAAGCTTTGCACATCTGGATAATTTTTTGACATTATTGCATCAAACAGTGCAGGTCTATTTTGGTCTCTTCAGATCATAGAAACTTTTTCAACTTTGTCTCAGTGTATCCCATTTCTTCTGGAAAATTCTAGCCAAGTTGTCTTTGAAAAATGGCTTCCTATTTGCCATTCGCCCACTTTTGTTTAGCACCCAAGCTATTGTTGCTGTATGTCCAGCTCAGCTGTGGTTGACTGTAATTACTAGTCTTAGCCTGTATAGCTAGTGACCTTCTGCCCTGATATTCAGTTTTTGAGGACAGCCTGTTCTATACATATTCAAAGTAGTGACTATTTTTCTCAATTTTGTAACAGTGGACTTTGCTGTGCACTGGGCGATATGTAATGCTTTGGGATTGTTTTTATATCCTATCCTTGATTGGTACACAGTATATATATTGTGGTGAACCTGTGTTTCCTGGGGAAGTACAGTTGGACGGGGCCATTTTCCAGGTGGGACGTCTCACACGGAAGCTCTGGGGGCTTGTGGGACAGCAGGGGGGTGTATCTAGGGTCCCAGGCTGTAGTCTATACATGGGGGAGTTCTCTTCGTTCTCTTTGCTCCTGTTAGTGAAAACACCTGGGAATAGGCAACTAGGTAGACAGGCTACAGTATTTGGTTAGCATCAATATTTGGTTAGCATCAGTATTTGGTTAGCATCAGTATTTGGCATTTACTGTTTAGCCCTTGTGTTGGTAAAAAATGACCCACCTTCACCAAACCCCTAAAATACAGCAGCTCAATTGAATTTTAATCCTATTTTGCATGAAGAAACAACCTGCCATTCATCACAAACTTTGTGAATATGTGGGTTTTGCTTCTTCAGAGTGCAGGAAGAATGCATTTAATTCATAATAGTTTTCTTTAATAAGGTAGAGGTTTATTATTATTGGTAAAAGTACTGCATAGGTGAAAACAATAATTGTTTTCGCAAGAGATAGCACTTGTATAGCCTAAGAAAGTATCAGAAATGTACCGAAAGTAGTTTTGAATGGATTTTATAGAAAGGAAACAACAACAGTTTGAACCTTTTTGGCAACATGGTGCTTATATACTGTACAATTAGCGCATAGACTTTTCCAGATGTATTTCTCACATGTGCAGCACATAGTATTAGTTCTACAGTCTTTCTTTGAGGGACCGAATTGGCATCTCCTTCTCTTGCCTGGGCCAGCTGTAGCCATAGGTGGATCAGGACCATATTCAGCCCCCTGAACAGCTTTCACAAGCCCTGCCGATGCTGCTGTGCGGGGGAGGCGCTCCCTTCTTTGAATGTGTGGGGTTACAGGTGCCTTTCCCAGCTGCTCCAGGAGCACCCTCCTCACCCTCCTCTTGTTCCGCTTATCAGGCATCCAGGTAGGGTTGATCTTGTTCCAGATCACGAAGGCATTGTATGAGGACACATCCATGATGTTATGGAAGATGACCAAGGGCCAGCGGGCAGTCATCCTCCTGCAGCTGTAAGTTCCAGTCACCTTGTCCAGGTTGTCCACGCCTCCTTTGTTGCAGTTGTAGTCCAGAATAATGGCTGGCTTCGTGTCCTCACGATCACTGATCTCAGGCGTTTTGTGCAGTGTGCTCAGGAGGACCACATTCCTGTTCCTCTTTGGAAGGTAAGAAACTAGAGTGGTGGTGGGGGTGAAGACAAACTTGGATGAGAAGACCTCTCTCCCCCTTGTTGCGAGGAGTGCAGGGGGGAGCTCAGGCTTGTTTTTTCTTACTGTGCCAACCATGGTGATCTTCTTCAGGAGCTGCTGGCCGAGTTCATAGGAAGTGAAGAAATTGTCACACGTGACATTATGCCCCTTCAGTCCATCTGTCACATCCAGCACAACTCGCATCCCCTGCTTCTTCTCCAGGCCTCCACTGGTTGGCTTCCCTGTATAAACTTGCATCTTCCAAGCGTAGCTGGATTGTGCATCACAGGCCACACATATCTTGATGCCATACCTCGCTGGCTTGCTGGGCATACTGTTGGAAAGGACAGCGACCTCTGAATGGAACCAGTTGCTCATCCACTGTTACTTCAGACCCAGGGTTGTAATGGTATGGCAGACGCTCCACCCACTTCCCAGACATCTCTTATGGCCGCCAGTTTGTCTCTCACACGTCTTGCAGGTCTGGACTCACGGTTATCAAGTCTGAGCATTCTTGAGAATGTGTGAAAGACTTTCAGTGGCATTGTGGCACGGAAGGGTGCCCTTCCACTCTCTGTATCCCAGAGACTATATGTAGCCTCACCTCGGGACCTGTACACACCCACTAAGATTAGCAGCCCTATGTAAGCATGCAGATCAATCTCATCCATCCTTTGCCAGTTGTCTCCATATTTACCCTCCAAATTTGTCATCTCTACGACAATTTTTTCGATGGCTGGTGTGATAAACAAGTTGAATGTTGAGACGATGTCCTGGGCCTGGGCAACTGCATGTCTTGTGGGCCCTGGGTCATCCTTATGACATTTTGTGCTGCCATCTTTCCCTGGTCGTCATATGGTGACAAGGACCATGTTATTTGTCTGTTCTTTGCCAAAAATATCTCTCTTTCAGCTTGGGGGATTTCGTCTTCATCTGAAGATGATTCATCATGGTCTGGATTATATTCTTCCCCATCTTCTTCTTCCGATATCTCCTCTAAATAATTTTTTCGTTCCTCCTGGACATCTGAATGAATCAGAGCTATGAGCTGTTGGGCACTGAAATGTGCACTCTTGACTTCAGCAAAGAGAGAACTGGGGGTACTGTCATTTGCAGCACCTTTATAGCCTCGGACTGTATTCCCCATTTGTAAACAATGCTTTAAAGAAGTGTTTGTTTTGTCTGCAATTTAGTTGGCTTGGTCTGAAATAGTTTTTTTCTGTCTGTGAACTTGAGTCCTGTGTGGGGTCGTGGATGGGAGATGCTGCACTTGCACACGAAAGTTTTAGTCTAGTCTGAAATCAATCAGAGGCACAACTGATCTAAATATCTTATTGTATGTGCGTGTGTGTATGTGTATGTGCGTTCGTGTATGTGTGTGGTTTTTTATATATTTATATTATATATTTTATATTATATTATATATAAGTCTTTTTTTATATTTTAGGTGTGTATAATGGTTTTATAACTGCCGGGTCAAAAATGACCCCTAAGACAATCTTTGCACCCTAGTGGTGTGCAGCTTTCATGGAAATGTGAACAAAGACAATGTTTCACTTTTTCTAATGTTGGGGTCACTTTAGGAAAAGTCATTAATTTTCAGGAAAAAAAACAACATTTAGGGGGTTTTCTCTGCTGATAAACATAGTGTCATTTTTGACCCCTAAGACAACACAAGTGTTAGGTTAAAGCGTAGCCACTGGGCCACAACTGTCTGTGTAGGTGTTAATAAATTCCACCCCGTGATCCTCTTGACTCCGACTCATCAATTAGCATTCCGGCTAGGGTTGCTACAATATAGTCTTAAACAATAGTGGGACCTCCACATGTGTTGTGAAGGTAGTGAATACCTATGCAATGAATATGTAGATAGAATAGAACAGTTAGCATATTTTACAATGACATGATGGACTTTTGTTGAAGAGTGGCTACAACTCGTAAATCAATCATGTTGTCACACAGCAAAATGTGAAAAAGTCAGGTAAATACACTGCTCAAAGAAATCACGGCATAACACCAAATCAATAAAACTTCAAGTTTACGAACCTGTCCAGTTAGGAAGCATAAGCAATTGTGTATAAATGTCAACTGTTTTGGTGAAAATTAAAGTGACAACAGGTGCACTGGAGAGGCAACAACAACAAAACCCCCAAAAAGGGAATGGTTTTACAGGTGGTGGCCACAGCTCTCTCCTTATTCTTTCTGACTGATTGTTCGCTAGTTCTGTGTTTTGCTAGTGCCTTTGTCACTAGCCCCATAGACAGTCCAACTCCCCCAGGATAGCAAATCCATACCTGCCGTTGCAAGAAGGTTCGCTGTGTCTCCCAATACAGTCTCAAGTGCATGCAGGAGATGCCAGGAGATGGGCTGTTACACAAGGAGAGCTGGACATGGCAATAGAAGGGCATCAACCCAGCAGCAGGACCAATATTTGCTTCTTCGTGGAGGGAGAACAGAGCCCTACAAAATGACCTCCGGCAGGCTACTGGTTTGCATGTTTCTAACCAAACCACATTACTGTCTCGGCTTTCAGTGTTTGAACCACCTGGTTTTTGATTATTTTCTGCATGCATGACTATACCTATAATCAGCAAAAGATCCTTCATGGTTAATATCTAATTGTATGTCTTTGGAAGGTTCACCATAAAGCTGTTGAATTTACTTTTAATTTTCCTGAATTAAAATGCAATCAAGGCGTTTTAATCAAAGCTAATTTCGTGTTTATAGGCAGCAGTCAGTGGTGACAGCCTTGCAGTTAGAATAGAATGATCACATGACGAATCAATGATTAAACTAAAGTTGAAAAACCATTACTGATTAAATAAGTTATAAGTCATTTATGCAGAGAAATGAAAATGGTAAATTGTGACACTTTAGCAACACAGAATTCAAAAAATGTCTTCATGTTAGCGTAGTTGCGTTTCACACCAGGGGTGTATTCCAAATGGCACCCTATTCTTCACGGTATGCCCAGCTCAACCGAGTGCACTATCAAGGGAAGAAGATGCTGTTTGTACCACTGACACCAATCAGAAAGGTATTAACTATTAACACCCAGAAGAGAGATGTCAGCTATCTTCCTTGACCTCTGTAACTTCTGGTGGAGCATTATCTTGAAGATTTCACCAGAAGGTGTCAAAGAATATGTTTAGCGCTGCTACTACAAACATCCTACAAGTGGTCTGTTAATGGGAGGTACACTGCTGTTCAAAAGTTTAGGGTATTTAAAAAATGTACTCAGAATGGCCATGTTTTCCATGAATGCATACATGAAATGAGTTATGAATGAATAGGAATTATTGTAATTGATAAGGTTAGAAATAAAGATTATTTATTGAAATAATAATTGGGTCCTTCAGACTTGCTTTTGTCAAAGAATCCTCTATTTGCAATAATTACAGCCTTGACTAGTTTGAAGCTGAACTGGCATTCTAGTTGTCAATTGGTTGAGATAATCTGACGAGAACTCACCCCAAACCTGAAGCACCTGAAGCACCTATTACAAGTTGGATTGGCTTGATGGGCACTTCTCACGTACCATATGGTCAAGGTGCTCCCAAAACAGCTCAAGATCCGGTGTCTGTGCTGGGCACTTCATTATAGACAGATAACCAGCTGACTGCTTCCTCCATAAATAGTTCTTGCATAGTTTGAAGCTGTGCTTTGGATAATTGTCCTGTTATATGAGAACAATTGCTCCAATCAAGCAAGCTCCCACTTTTCTACCACCAAAGCGTCAATCACTCCTCCAGCACTCCCCTGCGTTTCACAAATGTTCTTCTTTTTTTTAATACGAACACCTAAAGCTAAAATGTGTCTGTCCGTAACACTTTTTTCCAGTCTTCCTCAGTCCAGAGTCTCTGTTATTTTGGCAATTTTTGGTCATCTTTGCTTTTTATTAGCCAGACTGAGATTTCTTTGCAGCTTTGCCTAAAATCCCAACATCCCCGGGTTGTCATTTCACTTGATGTTTTTTGGTGTCACATAATAAAGCTGCCAGTGAGGGGCCTGTTGTTCTCAAGGTGCACCGAGATGTTTGTTTTTTCTGGCCATTTTGAGCCTGTAATCGAAACCCACAATTGCTGATGCTCCAGATACTCAACTAGTCTAAAGAAGGACCGTTTTATTGCTCAATTAATGATCAATTAGCCTTTTTCTAATAATTAATTTGCCTTTTAAGATTATAAATCTGGATTAGCAAACACAACGTGCCATTGGAACACAGGACTAATGGTCGCTGATAATGGGCCTCTGTACGTATGCAGATAGTCCATTAGAAATCAGCTTTGAGCTGCACTAGTAATTTTCAACATTGACAATGTCTATACATCAGACAAAAAAGGTGTTTTTCTTGTGAAAAAGTGACCCTAAACATTTGTACTGTAGTGTATATTCCTATCAAATATTCCTTATCATGGACACATTTTCCATAGAACAAAACGCCTGTAAGCAAGGCAAACACAGGTTGTGAAAATACATTACAGCAGGCCCGCTGAGTAAACAGACTGGACCTTTGAGTTTATCTTCACAAGGTCTGCCTCTCTTTCACACTATTAAATCTCATCCACTTCTTGGACTGCTCAAAAAAGAAATACTTGCTAAGGGTTTATTTGACCAGGGTTGTTGCAGTAAAGTAATCCTGCAGTGAAAGGATTCAAGTGTGCTCCATAACAACCTTGAGGCTATTGTTCGATTTCATTTGCCTATTATGCTCATGAATAGAGAATTCATGTAACTGCCTATTTGGGCTGGTTGTTAATGAATCATATAAATCCCCCATAACTACAATTCATTAGGCAGGGGATAAGGCTCATCAACAAGACACGGCCGATTTAAGATCCTACATCTGTAGTGCTTTCCCAGCTCAGCATGCATTACATGCACTCCATTATGTCGCTGCCTATGTATGCTGTGCAGGTTAACAGGGCTGTAACAGAGGGCCGTGATAAGGCTGTAAATGTTTTTAAGGTGGGCAGTTAGGGTTATAGCAAGCCGCTGTGTCATAGTTTAATCATTAAACCTTCCCATTTCATTCTATTGCCAACCACCTATACCCTCCTCCCCCTCCTGATGTCTGACCTCTGGGAATTCGACAGAGCTGGAAGCACAGCCAATTCTTAGTTGTGCTTTTATTTTCGGAGGGGATGTTGGGGAGGATCTTGGTGGTGCTCTGTCTGGCAGGATCACCTGGCCTGGCAGAAAATCTCTGCACGGCTGGTAAGCAACTCAGAATAGTGGTCTAAGGAAGACGCTTTGGTGTTTTTAGCGTTTTGATTTTGTTTCTAGATCTGTGTTGGGTTGCTCATTCTTTTGTTTGCATACGTTCACAGGCGTTTTATTGTGTCCCTTAATGTTTGTTTTAGCCAGTTTGCCGAATACCCTACAGGAGAACATGTAGACTGTTTAATTAGCTGCCCACCCCGATCAGAGTTTTCTCTTGAAGAATGGTTTTAGGAAGGGTTGTGATGAGAATGACTTCAGTTGTCTTGGTGTGAGATTTTGCAAAAGTGTTATGTCAATATTATGCAGTTACATGAATTAGGGTTGGGGTTAAACAGAGTAATCGAGTGTTGACACTCGTGTTGAATTTCCCACAGTGTAGGAAATCAATCTGTACAGCACGATAAACAGTGCAAGTAGATTAACATTGTGTCCTATTTACTGTTGGTTTCATTGTGGCTTTCTTTTCGTTGTACAATCAACCCATGCATTTCACTTTGTATCTATCTTTAGATGAATACCCTAGCTGTTAGTGGCTCTGGATGAGTGTATCTGCTACGTGACTAACATAAAACATTATCAATGTATATCTTATTTTCTCTGTAGATTCCGCAAATGGCTATAAAGTGCGAATCAGCCTCAAAACTGCTCTGAGAGATCAGGCTGTAAGTAATAGTTTGTTAATATCATTGCCCTATATAAAAACAGGTAACATTTAAAACTGGATGATGAAATGTATTTTCTTTTTGTCTGCAGTATGTTTGGAATGAGAATGAAATGTTCCTTTTCCGAGCTTCTTTGGCCTTTGCCATGAGGACGTACAGCAGAACAGAAACATACAAGTAAGAAAATATATTGCTACAGTATTGCACAGTATACTATTTTCTGTTTAATTCTGGCATACCATACCTAAGAATAATTTCCGGCATACCTGTATGAATGTTTCATAACTTGGACTGTCTTCCTGGTGTATGGCGTAACACTTTTAAAATGGCATTTACAGCTTTCTAATGTCTTTATGACTTTTCCAGTTCCGACAACATTTTAGTGTGTAATCAAACTCAGAGGGTTTCCTTCTGGTTTGTGGTGACATCCCCAGACAACCCCACTGTACTAATATCTAAGGCAGATGTGGAGAAAGCTGTGAGGTAATGTACTGGTCAACACTTTCAGATTTTGTCCAGCACATTCTGTTTTTAAAAGATGCATTCAGGTAAAGCGTTGTTGTTGTGTGTGTTTGTGTGTGTGGGGGGGGGGACTTGATGTTTCACTTTAACTAAACACTTGAAAATAAAATATATTTTATAAACAGCCACCTGATATACTTATAATGTAAAACACAACCTTTAGCATGTATTTTTACAGTAGAAATGTAGTTATACAATTCTTTTTAGAATAGAGCCCTTCATCCATGTTACAAATGAAACACAATGGAATAAAACACCATTCAATATAGAAAATAAAATGTATTTTATATATATAATTATATAAATATATATATATATATATATATATTTAAACATATGTCCCAGATAAACAATTAAGACTGCCTGAGGGCCCAGAACATCTAGCTACAGGGTGCTCTTCAGATAGTTACACACACAGGACCCATTTCATGTGTGCTGAATGAGGAGATCTCCAGAGTTATCTATTCCTCGGAATGGGTTTGGTATTTTGTGCGTCTAAATTTAATCAAATAGGTTATGTGCTGAGGAATTTTTTGTAAGATCAAGTAGGGTTTTAGATCAGAGACCTGTGAACGTTGAGATGTACAAGCAGTTTTAAGACAGATTCACTTTCAGCTTGATATCACGGACCTCTAAAACATGAGATGTACAAGCAGTTTTTAGACAGATTCACTCTCAATTTGAGATCTTTTAAATATGAGATGTACAAGCGTTATTAACATTCAGAGTTCGAGGATGTCCTATCTGAATTTGAAGTAACCCATTCTAAATCCATCAGGCAGTCAAGACATCGCATCAACAACGCCTTCCTCCTGACAGATAAGACACTGGAATTTATTGGCATCAACCCCACAATGGTGGTGCCGGCAACTCCCGACACCCCTCCATGGCTCATTGTGTTTGGAGTGGTCATAGGGGCTGTGTTTGCAGGAATGATTGCACTACTCATATCCACTGTGCTTCAGAACAGAAAGTCAGTCCACACTTTGACAACACTTCAGTCTCTCTATTCGGAATGATTCATTCGGCTATTGAACTTGTTTTAACGGTTTATCCCAATCTAGGAAAGCAAAAGAGAAGTCAGAAGGTAAACAGGATGAAGAGGACAGGCAGGCGAATGGACTGGACAACAGCGTTGTCCTCGATGGCACCTACAATAGAGGATTCACAGATGATGATCACTTAACAAAGCTGTGAAGACTTCACCTGTACGATGCTGCTCAACATCCTGGGTTAAACAAGCACATGATGAAATGAGAGACATTAGAACTTAGAAGTCAGAACACTTTAGTGCACCGTCTACAGTTTAAAACTGCAGCAGCATTGAGTAAATAAAAAAAAGAATAGACAACAAGGGAATAAATGAAAAGAACATTGAGACATGTCAATCCCATCTAAAGATTTGTATGGCGAGCATTATTTACATTGAAAGAATATTTACCTAACTGGAAGTATAGATAAGAGATAAATCGTATCCTTTTTTAAAGATACAAATCTTAGGATCAGAGCTTGGGTTTCCTTTTTTCCACAATTTCTGGCTGACAATATGGCTGGGTTTGGTGAATGTTTTGAATCTACATTTTATATTGTCAAACTATGATATAATAAACATTCCATTAACACTGAGCATCTTATTTAGAAGTCAGTGTTTCAGTATCTAAACCTATTTCAAAATGAAGCAGCAGAGAGGCACATATTAATTTATTGGAGAAGGATGAGAATGGCTAATGATAAATGTTAGGATTTGTGGAGCCAGCATGTAGCTTATAATTGTCAACTGCCAATTGCAAGATTTTTACTGCTTTTCTTTGTTCTGAATGACACATGAACAGATGTTTTTATTGAACGTACATTACTAGAAATGTAACACAAAGTTTGATTTAATATTTCTTATTATGACCATTCTGTGAATCAGAGAACATATAAACAAACCACCATAGATATATGCATCCCTCTTGGCTGTTTAGGAACCTTTTTCCCATCTTTATTTCGTTTAGAGAAAATCAAGTTTAACTAAATCGAAGAGTAGCTCTTTTTTTCAGCTACAGCACATGGAACATGGTTATAGACTCCTTATGCAATAAACACTTTTAATTAATGGGAGCAATTAAACATGCATGCGGAGTAGAAGTAGCATTCCATTTTGCCTACAAGTATTTACAACCAGTTTAGTAATAATTAAACAGCTCAATTGGTGGCTTTTATCTTCCTAAAATCACTCTAATAGGGAGTTCTATCCCCTGTTGGACCGGTTACAGACAGGTCAACCCCCTGGAAAAGAGTGAACATTCTGGGATCCATTCACTCTGAACCCCCATATATACAATGCAAACCTATGCCATTGTCTGTGACTATCCAGACCTTTAGGAGCATTTGCACTTTTACACAACAGGGTAAAAGTGCAAATGCTCTTTTACACAACAGGGTAAAAGAGCATTTTCACTTTTACCCTGTTGTGTAAAAGAAAAGGTGTATAAGAAAAGTAATACTAGTCTGTGCCTCTATAAATGATGAAGAGCTTCAGTACATTCTCCACACGTTTCAGTTTGGTTCTACAAGCAGATCAGGTCTATAGTGTAAGATGTTAGTAAAAAAACTAATGACAGGCTGAAGAGCAGATCAACATTAGGAAACAGGTGTGCTGAATTTTCCTTCCGACCTTTCTACCCCCATTGAGTCTGTCATGTCGATGGCAGAACTGGCAGAGAATCTCAAAAAACTTCAAGCAGAGGTTGGCAGAACAGACTGAGATGGACCAACTTAAGCGTGGCAATGACAAACTGACTGCTCTTCTGCTTAATGCAGGAAACGTTTCTCCCACCCCTCCTCCTTCTGCCTCATCTTCTGCCCCATCACATCCACCACCTGGAGCTTCAAGAAGACATCCATCTGCAGCTTCAAGGACATGCGAAGAGGATCACATATTTGAGGCAACATATGTTGCAACATACAAAAAGTGTTTTTAGACCAGGACTCTGAGGTTTTGTCCCGTTCTATGACTAGGTTGATGAATTACAATGTTGTTTGCTCAAAACGCTGCAAATATCATGAAGCTGCTAATTATATCTGCAGTCACATCCTATCTACAAAAGGGAAGCTAAGCAAGAACTAAAACACTGCTCAGAAGCCGTGGAAAGATTCTAAGAGGGTACTAGAGGTATTAACAGATCTTTGGGCAGGCTCAGTCTCTGACACGAGACCCTCCTATGATAGGAAGCAGAGAGACAAGGAAGAGCCAGCGGTAATGTTCACATGCTTTGATGACACTATCTACTGAGACTAATCGGTGTAATGGGGGTGAAATACTGTATGGGGATAAGGCAGTGTGTACCCAATTCATAGACAATGTTAGAGATGCTGCTCTTTGTAGTGAGCTTATACGACAGGTGAGGCAACATCCGATTATGTTGTTTGTTGATTTGCAATGAGAAAGCCAATTGTTTTTGTGAGGACAGTGGAGTGAGGTTGTCTGCGCATGTGAAGTTGATTTGTAGCAAGCTGAATGTTATATTACTACCCAGAGTAATTCCTCGCCTTAAGGACATGTTTGTTTTGCTAGGGCTTAGGGATGCAATCAGGCAGCTGGAGGCTAAACTAGATGTCTTATCACAGGAACCCTACTAGGGCCTACTAGACTCTGAGATTCTGTTATTTCATAGGAGGAATTATCGTTGAGCGCAACTGCTAATGGGAGGTATTCAAGACCCCTGCTTATTGGATACAGATTGAATGTTTACCACTGTTACTGAGACATTTTCCAGAGAACATGAGTGTAGAGAGGGGAGAAGCGTTTGGAAGTAATGGGGATGGTTGACCTTGAAGCCGGTAAATGGCTTGTCAATACCCTGCCTTGGTTATATGCAGTGTGATGTGGAGGGTATGAGCAAGGTGCCTGCAGTAAGGTATCTTGGTTGTTACTAAACGTCCCACGGGCTCTGTCAGTACAATAAGAAGAGCTTTGTCAGGCCTAGTTGATGTGAACATAATGAAAGAAAGCTATACGCTTTGCCATTTCATCCTATTTCTGGGTCAGACAACAATGGTGTTAAATCTTTTAGTGGATTTGCAAAGGTGCTTTCTTCTTTCACCGATTGAAGAATCCCTTGATGCTTTATGGGGAGCCCAGTGGTGACTTGGTCAGTTGTTACAACCAATTAATAATGGCTGAAAAGGATCGACAAAAGACTGCTTTCTGCAAACCCTTTGGGCTATGAGTAAAACTGGTTGCAATTTGTTCTTTGTAACAGGCCAGGGATCAACCAGAAACTAAGGGAGAAAACGGAGAGAGTTTTCAGTTACTGTTAGCTTCTGTCCACTTCTGACCCATGAACAGAATCATTGAACCCACCAGTCAAGGGAGTATTTTCTTCCATAGTTAACACAGTCATTAACAAAGTTAATACAGTCTTTTATTCCAGGACACATAGCAGGCGGTCAGTGATCATAGCCAACCATTACACAGTTTATTACATGAAAGGTTTATCCTCCAAAATACCTTTGTATGGTATGTTCCAACCTTTGTTCCAAGGGTCTATTTAGAGAATCTTATGACAGTCACACACACCGTTCCTAGCAGTTGGTGTAGGCAGGGTGTGTGGCACCCATTAGTAATGAGACATTACATTTCCTACCTAGTATCTGTTGCACATTTGTCAGTCAGTACTCTCATACATTGTGTCAAGCTTAATTCAATTACTTTTCATGTCCATAATCTGACATTACTTTACCTAAACAGTACGGTTGTGTTTTCTTCCTCAGTCAAATAACACCTGGTTTGCCTTCAGCTTTTGCTATCTTGAGTATTGTTACAGATTCAGACTAGAAACCAATTTAGACCGACGCTGACCCGCCTTCTCTTGTAGGACTACCGTGTACACATGCACTTCCGTATCACAAACGCATGAGCAGAACACTGGAACAGCTTGTCTCTTATGCTTGTTTGATTGGATGTTGGAAGATTATTAGGGGCATTTCGCTAAAAGATTTTTAAAAAGCAATTCGACTGCTGAAATTGGGCAATAGCTGGCAGGATATGTCTAAACCGAAGTTGGTCGTGTTTGACCTAGGTACGTTGAAAAGCTAGCTAACTATATTATTTAAATGGCTAGTTACAAGTTAGATAGCTAGTTAGCCCAGTATCTGACCTATCGTTCAAGTTTAAAGAATGAATAGCTAGCTAGCTAATACAAAAGTGGAACTTGACATTGGTAGCGTAACTTGTACTTTCTCGAACCTTCATATGTTTAAGTGTGTCTCATCTTGCATATCATACAGATTATACTCTTTGGCCGTTCTGGGTAGATACCCATGTGGACCCACCATTTCGTAAGGACAAATCGTAAGTAAAAAAGAAATAATAATTAAATAGTTCAATAACCGAGTGATTGCATTCGTACTCTCAGTTATGACTTTACAGATTTCAAATCTCTCATTTACCTTTTCCGACAGGGGGTTGGTGTTAGATGCTGGAAGGCAGAAAATCCAACTGTACCCTGACACAGTGGACGTACTGACTGCTATACATAGCCAGGAGATACAGATTGGAGTGGCATCACGGTCCGTTCACAGAGGTCAACTGCATGCAATTTGATGTTATAATGATAATTTCTATTAGTAGTTTTTTGGTTGGGAATTTTGTGACGTTCAATGCAATTATAAATAATCTCACTCCATCTATTCCTCAGCACCGGAGAGGTAGATGGAGCCAATCAGCTGTTATCCCTCTTCAATCTCAACCAATACATTTCCTATAAGGAAATATACCCTGGGTCAAAGGTCTCTCACTTCAGAAAGTATGTGTCTGAATTTAGGAAATAAAATCAATGGCGTTGGTGCTGGATTTTTTTTAATTTTTTTATTGTTGTTTGTTTTCACCATAAATAAGGTTGAAAGATGAAGTTTGTGATGGTGTTTTTGTGGGTAAGTGTTTGTATATGTGTATTTGAATCTAACTTTGTTCTTTTAGGCTCCATGCAGACAGTGGGTTCAAGTTTAGTGAGATGATGTTCTTTGATGATGAACATAGGAACATCACAGACGTCAGTAATCTAGGTATGCAGTACATAAAGTAGGCCTACCCACACAAAAAACGCACTCTGCAGCTTTTGTAAAAATCCATGCTTTCAAAATATATGGATCTGAATTCCAATAACCATTTTAAATTTGGATTGTCTGTACATTGACTTAGCAATTAACATTGATTTTGATGTCATGACAACTGTTTTAATGTATAGTAACTCAACATGTTGCATTAACAGTAAACACAAAAGGAATTAACAAAACACATAATTTCCGTTTTAACTTACCCTCTGAAATCTGCTTCCTTTGTCAGGTGTGCACTGTGTGCTGGTTCCTAAAGGAGTGACAATGAAATTAGTAGAAGAGGAGCTTCTCCAGTTTTCCCAGGTTGCAAAATGAACTCTTGGGCAAGGATGAGGAAGGATTTGATGCATTTATGCAATACATAGACTTGACCTTTGGGGGCAGTGTTGTACTGCCATAAATCATATTTATACTGAATGTTAGAACTCAATACCTCATCACTTAACGTTACTGCAGTGCATTGTGTGAAATGTCAAGCCTATCTTCTTGGCCTATGTGCGAAGTCAACATCATTTTGTTTTAGAGTGGCCAGAGCCATGCAGGGTTTTATAGGTACTGTATGTATGGAATTGGAAGTGAAGTACATCTGTCTTATCTTGAATTTACCAATTATATGGACACTTATTATAGAGAAAAAAGAATATGAACATATGTTTTGAATGAATGTCTCATTTTCTTATCCTTTAAGTATACCATGGCAATTATGCATATTTATTGTGATCAGATCCCTCATGTTTTGTGTTTTTATATGTGAGCTCACATTTAGTTATGGTTATGACCATTTACTCACGGTTTTCATATACTCCTCTCTCTTATTGCCTTTCTGTTCTTATAAGATAATTCTCTACACCTCATTTTTCTCCCCAAAGAGCTAAAGATTGTTTGCCAAATTGATCAAGTGCAAATCGAATTCTCATTAAGATGGTTGGTTGATTAAGATTTAATTTCCCTTGGTTTGCAAAGAGTTTATCCAATGCGTATAGTCTCTGCTAAATGTAGTCATCACATAGTATTGGAAAACAACATTATCATTCTAATGGCTCATTCTAAAAGCAATGAGTTTTGCAGCAGTGGGAGTAATGAGCCATTCAGAGTTTACACATCTCCTATCTCATAAGATCTTTTGTAGGGAAATATTAATTATAGTCGTCATATTAATCATTTTCTAGTTGAATTATTCATAGTATAGTCAACGGTGAGATTGTGTGCGTATGCTTTTACAATTCCATCTTGGGATTTAAAGAAAGGCAAGCTTTTAGACTGTATTAAGGAATGCAATGTGAAAATCTGACTAGATCGCTATTGCACCATTAGGACACAAACCTTAATATCAGTAAACACATTTGTGTTGGTCATGCTGCTTGTGTCAGAACTGCTGCATCTGGAAAACAATCCTGAGGGAAATAACTTGGCACAACACACAACTTCATCACCAACCATTTAATCACCACAAACAAGGGATGTGATTGTTCTTTTTCACTGTGTGAATGAATGTTCTTCATTGTGACACTTATGGTTTGTGTGAAATCCCCCACTGAGGAATCACCACGTTGGTTGGTATTTACAGTATACACATCAGAATCATGTCGCCACAGTAGGAAACACTCAGCTTTTTACAAGGCTCCTTTCCTCGAGGACATTTTTATCTCTGGTCAGTGTGCAAATTGCATAGTGTTTTATAGTGTTTACTACCATGATTGTAATTACTGGGAGTTAGACAACACATAGCCGGTTGTCCAATGCCAGACAACACAACTCTTGAGAGATCCATCTTGATCGGTGTCTATTGTAGTATATACTACAGTGTCTAGTGAGAGGTTTCTATCAGAAAAGCATCCATTTGACAGGATGTTTTGTGTAGATTCTTGACATTCCTAAAAAAAACAGTATATTCACATAGGTTCTGTGAATGGGGATCTAGTGTATGGAAATGCAAATGTGCTTTTTACAATTGGTTCAGTTCCATCTATCTCTGTATGTTGCATTTGGGAGCCACAATGTGAGTGAGAGTGCCCCTATTAAACTATCAATATTAAATATCACAATTCCTTTTCATTTTTCATAAGGCCTATTTTCCCACAATGCAGCTTTTAGGACTGGGAATCAATATTTCAAAAAGTGAATTTTTCATAACTTTCACTAAGTGCATTATTCATCTCAGTTACAAGGAATTTTAAAAGTGACAGAGTTTATATGCTCTTCATAAACACAGTGGGGGTGAGTTTATGTTGTGTGCTGCATGGATACTCAGTCATGTCGTGGCGGTACATAGCCAACAAGCAGTTTTGTCATTGAACCGAACACAACATTACTTTCCCTCTGTAGTTGTGCATAACGCCCCCATATTGCTTTTAAGTTGCATCAGTTGCAGTGTTTCACCTCTTCAGACTCCTACTCAGTCTCTTTAATTCACAGGTTCTTTAAAAGTCCCACCTTGAGACCTGTTTCCTTTCATCCACCGTGCTCTCTGTTTTGCCTGTGTTGTTGACATCCATACCTCGGCTCCTGCCTCCTATCGGTGTCTCCTCCTCCGCTGAGCTTTCCCATTCTTCTTGTTCTCGCGCTTCGATAAGCTTCACCAGCCTCTGGAACTTCGGGTGCAACTCACCCACTGCTCCTCCCTCTCGCTCCTCCTCCCTCTGCCCCTCGCTCTCCAGTGAGCTCAGCGACCCCGCCCGGGAGTCCCCCCCCTCAAACTCGTAGGTCTGCAGTGAGTCGTAGGGCGGCTGGGATAGGTCAAAGGTCACCTGGTCCAGACGGTGCTTCAGGAACTCCTCCATCCTCACAGGCAGGGAGGAGTTACAAGTGGCCTGTCCCAATGCCCTGTCAGACACTTGTCCCTTCCCGATGCCCCACCCACTGCCGTATCCCAGCAAACCAACAGAGAGGGGCAGTACTTGTGGGGTCAGGTCCCTTATACCCAGTGCATACAGAAACTCTGCACTACCTGGATACAAAGTAGTCCCGGTCACAGGTATCCTTTTGCCTCCCTGGTTGAGTGAACCCACAATGCTGTACTCTGAGTCCCCCGGTGGGTTGTTGTGGGTTCGATTGGTATTTGTCTGGCTAACACCGACAGTGTTTTCGTTCTTTTCGGAGTTGGGGAGAGTAGAGGAATCTGTATCTGTGTCGTCCACCGCGAAGCTGGAAGCTGCAGTGGTGGTGATCTCTGAGGGGGACGGATCTGGCTGGTTCTGCTGCTCTGTTGAAGAGATGCTGCTGCCACTCTGGCAGGATGAGCCGTTTGGGACAGAATCTGTCATAACCGGCACTTCATCTTTCACTACAGGCTGCGTCTGGGGAGGGAATGCGTGTCATGAGGAATAATAAAACGCTTTGAAAAGGGAGATTGACACGGACCAAATCACTGAACATTCAAGTCAATAACTGACCGTGATCGCTGCCCGTTCTGGAGACTCCCGCCTCTGCCGGGGTCCGTTCTGCCCACCTCCCTCCGCCTCCGTGTGTCTGCCGGCGGCAGGTGGCCTGCCCCCTTGTTCCTCTCTGCCGGGGCACCATGTCTCGGCAGGGTTGAGATGAACCGCTCCCAGCTCTAGCAGATCAAAGGTGTCCTGGTTCTGCACGGCTGGCGAATCATTTCCCACCTGATTGGCAGGAAGCCCGCAGGTTCCCATTAGCTTGGCCAGCTGCAGACCGGACTGGAAGGGGGCGGGCTCCTGGCGACCGTCTCTCAGGAGGCCCGGCAGCGCGTGGAGGCTGTAGCAGAGGCGTCCGTAGACCGGGGCCGGGACAGGACACCGGGGGTCCACTGCGGATTGAGGGGTCCGGCTCCAGCTGTACGTTCTGGCCTGGTTCTGCTGGGTGTACCATCTGGAGGGAGGATGAGCATAAGGCCGGGGAACACACACACACACACACGGATGAACACACTCACGCGCCAACAGACGTCAGAGCTCACATGTTCCGGCCGTCCCCCGTGCGCTGCACCCGGTGCATGCTCTGGAGCGCCGTGATGTCAAAGGCAGCCGTGTCCGCCTCCCCTCCCCCCTCGTCGTCGTAGGCGATGATGTTCTCCCTCACGTCGTCCCCCTCCGGCGGGGGGGAGTCTCGCTTTTGATGGCGCAGAGAGAGAGACAGGGCGCACGCCACTGGGGGGGAGGGAGAGGGAGACGCACGGCATCGTAAGCACCACACACTGACCCTGCGGTCCCTTTCACAGGACACGTATGGACAGACAAGTAGACTGACCGATTGACCGACTGATATGCAAAAAGACAGACAGATAGACTGACCGATTGACAGATGGATATGCAAAAAGACAGACATGTTTAGAGACAGACAGACACATTTAGAGACAGCCAGACAGACACGTTTACAGAAAGTCAGACAGACATGTTTAGAGACAGCCAGACAGACACGTTTACAGACAGACAGACAGACATGTTTAGAGACAGACAGACACATTTAGAGACAGCCAGACAGACACGTTTAGAGACAGACAGCCAGACAGACATGTTTAGAGACAGACAGACACATTTAGAGACAGACAGACACATTTAGAGACAGCCAGACAGACACATTTAGAGACAGCCAGACAGACACATATAGAGACAGACAGACATGTTTAGAGACAGACAGACAGACATACATGTTTAGAGACAGACAGACACATTTAGAGACAGACACACAGGCAAGTTTACAGACAGACAGAGGTCAGTCTTACCTAGCAAAGTGGTGACGAAGGCCAGCAGGACCAGCAGAGTGACCATGCTGAAGATCAGGGATGGAGAGGCGGAGGGGAGAGGCAGACACACCAGCTGTCTCTCCCAGCCCCTTTCCTTCGGTCTCCCCCCCTCCTCCACCCGCATGCCTCCTCTCAGACAGGGACACACAGTCACGGTGACCGTCCCGGTGTTGGTGAGGCCGGACGCCCCGTCCCGCAGCACGATGGGCACGTTCAGTGTGAAGAGCGTGGATGCGTCTGGGAGGGGCTTCAGGGCCGACTGCAGAACCAGGCTGGCCGTGGCACCTTTTAACATGACAGTCATTCAGGCAAGTGGGCAAGGCACCAGGGCACCAGCGCACCAGGGCACCAGCGCACCAGGGCACCAGCGCACCAGGGCACCAGGGCACCAGCGCACCAGGGCACCAGCGCACCAGCGCACCAGGGTACCAGGGCACCAGCGCACCAGGGCACCAGCGCACTAGGGCACAAGCGCACCAGGGCCGGTCTCCAGTCTAAATGGCCCTTGCACAGTGGTAACATTTAGCAAACTTCAAATGTAATTGAAAAAGGGGAAAAGAAGACAATCCATCGCCAAAACCAAGTCCAGATTTCACAGTGAAATAAAACATTTAGAAATTCCTCCACATTAATTAATAACGAAGATGTATTGATTGCCTAACCCAGAGTTAATACGTAGCCTTCAGAGCTGTAAATCATTTTCATTCCTCCCACCCTGCTCACCTCTTAGGGATTTACATTTTATTTTATTAAGAGAATTGCTCATGACTGAGACTGGACTGGTCAAGAACACCCAGCCCTCAGACTGCCCGAGGAACCTTGCATACAGTGCTGCTTCTAAGCTGTTTCTCCTTTGAGCTAATTTACTTTTACATTTTGCAGAACAAAATATACAATGAAATATTTCCAGGGTTGGATTTTAAGCCTGCAAAATGTGACGAGCGTGCCAGGGGTGTTTAGACGTTCACCGGGTGCCGTAAGTCATGAAATAAACACTGGAAGTTCAAAAAGGCCAGTGACATACACAGTTACTGTAAAAAGCCGGTTCACTGTGATTAAGCTTGTCAAAAAAGCATGCATGTGATCATCAATAATCCAGTTGAAGAATTCCTGATTTGACATGCTCAGGGAGGAGAGTTAAGGAGCGTGACAGCCTGATAGAGCGGCGGAACGTAGCTAAAGGCACCTCCACTCTCCCCGATGGTGAGGTTGAGAGCAGAACGGGACTCTGGAGGGAGGCTAAAGTGGATGGAGGTGTCCTGTCCCCCCTGGTCCCTGTCCATCGCCCGCATCACCTGAACCACCTAAAAGACACAGCAGAGGGGACGAATCCTATTGGGCAATGTTGCGGAAAACAGCCCTAAAATGGTCCACCTGGGGAGGTTTGATTGGCCCTGTGGTTGGAGTGGATTGGCCCTGTGGTTGTTACTTAAAGGGGATTTTCCTTCCACATGGTCTTTTTTCACACTGTTTGCGATTGTAGGTGATCCTCCAAAAGTTCTTTTTTTATATGTTGTAGTGTTCCAGAAAAATACTAGTTAGGGTTAGGACAATGCATCTAAACAAAACACTACAAACCGACTCACAAATTCCTGGTAATTTGGTCGGAGTGGATCAAGTACATAATGGATCAAGTACATAACACATCATCATTATGATCAGATCTTGTGGAATAATGAAAGGGATATACAAATGTATTTCAATAATGTATGTTTTCGTTTATTTCCAAACAGATCATTACCTTGATATATAATTTAATTATTTAAAGAAGGATGAATATGCATTTACTTGGTTTAGCAACATCTCGCTTTTTGAAACACTTTTGACATAACTCTAGTTCTTAGTTATTTTTTCTACTTTTTTCTATTTTTTTCCCTCTCTTGGATGATCAAAAACGACAATTGAGTCTGGCTATCTCAAATGAACAAGCGGTTTGAAGAAGGGTTAGGATAGTGCAGGGCTTTAGACTGATAAAGTGCTTTGTCAGAGTTCCGTAAGTGACTGCATATCAGCTGCAGCACTGACCTGTCCAGGGGCACTGGAGTCACACACTGACGTTGTGTACTGCCTGTCCAACTCTGGCGCATTATCATTCTGGTCCAGTGTCTCTATGGCAACCACAACCCTGGTCACAAGGTTGTGGTTGTCTGCAGGAAGAGAAAAGAAGAAAAGGGAAGAAGTGGGAGGGAAAAAATGGGAAAGGAGCACCCACCGAGTTTAAACTCACCCCTATCACAGAATTTCCTAGTTCTCACCCGAGGGCTGAAGTGAGTGATATGAGGAAAGAGATGACTGTACTAAGTCAGAGAGCTTGTAGTGCCTAGGGTTAGTGGAAGCAGACAGGAGAGAGGAGGCCTCACCTCTCTGTGTAGCAATGACAGTGATGTTATGCCACTGCTCACGCTCCCGGTCCAACTCCATCACCGTGGTGATAAGGCCGCTGTCAGAAGCAATACGGAACAGAGCTTCAGGGTCCGACTGGGGATCGATGGAATACCTGAAGGCCCGGGGGGAGGGAGGAAGAATGGTGAGTAATGATAAGTGACTGTGCGAGAGACGGATGTACATGCTCTGTCCAGGGCCTGTTTCTGTGTCCCACCTGATATTATTACTCTGTCCAGGGCCTGTTTCTGTGTCCCACCTGATATTATTACTCTGTCAGGGCCTATTTCTGTGTCCCACCTGATATTATTACTCTGTCCAGTGTCGGGGTCCACAGCAGACACCCGGCCTACGCTGCAGACGGGAGGACAGTTCTCAGACACGTCCAGGCGGTAACGGGAACGGGAGAAGCGGGGTGGCTCATCGGCGTTGAGGACCATGACCCGTACGGTTGCACGGTCCTTAAAGGGACCCTTCCGTAGGAACCGAGCGTCCACCACTGGGTTCAACACCTCCACAGAGAACGAGTAGGAACTGTGCCTCTCGTAGTCCAGCAACTGGTGAGAGAAATGCAGTCAGTGTTTCGCCATCGTCTCCTGGAACCATTTCTGCCCATTTTATCTCTCTGCCATTTGCTTTCTCTCCCCCCTGAACACTTTCTCTCTCTCCCTCCTGAACACTTTCTCTCTCTCCCTCCTGAACACTTTCTCTCCTCCACTTTTCATCCCCTCAATGATTAATGTTCACTCACTTTCGCCTGTTTCTCTTTCAAACTCTCACCATCGACGCACATTGTTAAATGTAACACCTGACGCCCCAAGTACTTGACACCACACTGCAGAAAACCCAGACTCACAACCTATTTCCCACATGGTGATTGTATTTCAACTGCTAGCCAGAATCTTTTTCAATTAGTTGTGAATACATTTTAGGCTATTTGGAACCTTTGCCTATTGCTTATTATTTCAAGCCAACCAATGTGAATAATGTTCTGTTTTACATTTGCTACGTTTCTTGCAATTACATGTGAGGATTCAGAGGGAGAACAACTGAAGGAAAACCTTTCAATTTGGTTTATTCCAAACATCCTATTGCTTTGCCTGATTAGGTTGGGGAACATTCTATACAGGCAACACAGTCCAGCTGTTTTCCATTCTTTTCACTGAACTCACCACCTGGTAAAAGTACCTCGGAGAGCTATGCTGGGTTTAGCCCCCTACATTACACCTTTGTGGATGTGTTTTTACGTTGATTTTAATACTATATATCTGATCCTTCCTCCTTCATTGCTCACCTTGTTTAATACAATGATAGCCTCCTGGTCTCTCCCAGTGATATTAAACATGTCCCTCCCCTCCTCTCCATCTAGGATGGTATAGTCCAGCATGGCGTTCTCCCCCATGTCAGCATCGGTGGCAGAGAGCCGACCCACCTCCACCCCTGGTGCTGCCAACTCCGAGATGGAAAAGGACCAGACACCTGCACGTACACAGGGAGAGGCATTTCACTTCTGTTAAATAATATTTGAATTACTCATTCTTATTTTCCACTGGCTTAGGCAACATAATAAAGACATGTTTCCCGTGTCAATAAAGCTCGTTTGAATTTGAATGAAATCGAGAGAGAGACTGGGGGTGAGTGACAAGGCATAGACTGACTAAACATGCTGTTAAGAACGTGAGATGATACAGGAGTCCTTCCAGTGGAGCTCTGGGAACATGGTTACAGTAAAGATCAACCACCAGTGTCTGTGTGAGCGCCCTGCAGCCAGGGGGATGGCAGCCAGAGGGCAGTAGTCTGTGACAGCACGGGTTGGCAGGCGCCTGGCTCTCAACCATGACTCTCCAAGTCTGCATCTCTCTTTGATGCTCTACAGTAACTAACTGTAGGATCAGTGCCATGGCCTCGCTCTGAACACAACAAAGAGAACACAACACAATCTAATGATGCATGTTAATAATTCAAAGCTTTGAGAATTCGACACATGAAAACACACCTCTTTCTCTCCAGAGATGAAACGAGAAAGGAGACTCGGTTGTTTGTTTAGACACATCCTACGTTTTCATGTCAGGTAGGAAGTCCTGAGCGACCATGGAGAGTTAGAGTGAGAGGCGGCTACAGTGCCTAATGAATTCTGTCCACTTGGAATTATAAAAATTGCTTAAGAGAGAGAAAGAAAGAAGAGAGATTGTTAGTGAGCGAGGCGGGGGTAGCAAGAGGAGTTAGAGGAGGAGAGAGATGGAGAGAATGGCTGGGGTAGCAAGAGGAGTTAGAGGAGGAGAGAGATGAAGAGAGAGGCGGGGGTAGCAAGAGGAGTTAGAGGAGGAGAGAGATGGAGAGAATGGCTGGGGTGGCAAGAGGAGTTAGAGGAGGAGAGAGATGGAGAGAGAGGCGGGGGTAGCAAGGGGAGTTAGAGGAGGAGAGAGAGGGAGAGAGAGGCTGGGGTGGCAAGAGGAGTTAGAGGAGGAGAGAGAGGGACATACAACATGGAGGAATGTATTGTATGTCTCAAAGCGTTATATTCTGCAGTGATATTATTGTCTATTGGAGCAGAAACCACTGAACTTTGGCTGAAATATTAATAGAATGGAATGTAGAAGAGCTCAGATCAGAAAAAGACTGACATTATCCCTCATTGCTCTCCATGAGGAGCTATGAGGACTGTTTAAGAATGTCACTGAGAAATCTCAAAATACGTTTTTAAGTCAGGTTGGTAAATATGTAAATAATAATGATGATGCTGGTGATGATTATGATAATTGTGATGGTGATGTTATTGGTGATGATTATTATGGTAATTGTGATGGTGATGACGATAATTGTGATGGTGAAGATGCTGGTGATGATTTTGGTCATTCTGATGATGATGGTGTTGATGATTATGGTAACTGTGATGGTGATGATTATGGTGATGACGATGTTGATGATGAGAAGTATGAAGAGTAATACAGCTTGTTCATGGAATTTGCAATGATGAAACAAAAGCTGCATGTGAATATCAAGGAACGCTGCCATAAATGGAATGAAAATAAACCATGATCAGAGCAGGTTTTCCAGAGTAGGTTGTTCATGATCAGAGGAGCTGCTGTGAGACACAACCCTGGCAGGGAAGACCCTAAAGATACAGTTTGGAGTACTGTAGCAGAGAGACCAATGGAGCCAAGTTAAGTGCTACATTACCAGGCATTTCATCATGCAAAATACACACACACACACATACACACACACACAGAGTACAAACAGAATTCTAACACAGTTGCATCTGAAGTTATAGGCGTGGAAAACTGGAGTAGCAAGACAAACGCCAACAACAGAACCGAGACAGTAGCAAGACGAACGCCAACAACAGAACCGAGACAGTAGCAAGACAAACGCCAACAACAGAACCGAGACAGTAGTAAGACGAACGCCAACAACAGAACCGAGACAGTAGCAAGACGAACGCCAACAACAGAACCGAGACAGTAGCGAGACGAACGCCAACAACAGAACCGAGACAGTAGCAAGACGAACGCCAACAACAGAAGCACGACTCACTCTTTCTGAACTGAGGGGGGTTGTCGTTGACATCGCTCAGGGTTACGGTGACTGTGGTGGTCCCTGACATCCCCCCCAGGTGGCCCCCCATGTCCTTGGCCTCCAGGACAACCAGATATGTGTCCTGACTCTCTCTGTCCATGTCAGGAACAGCGGTACGCAGGACACCTGGTGGAGAGTGCAGCGAAAGGGAACTAATTAACCACACAACACAGAACAGTGACAAAGATCACAGCTGAAGGGACCTCAGTGCACTGGGACTAGGCGCCTGCTTTAATGTCACAGGCCTCTGGGCACACGGGGAGTATGTCAACTGTCTGTGCAGACGTCAGAGGTGCGCCGTGTCACATGGCATCTCTGTTCATCCTCATGGCCGCCATACGGTTAAGATGCAGCTTGAGTATTGCAGGTGGACCAGACCTGTCTGAGGGTCCACAGAGAAATACAGCTGGCCCTGGGTGACAGCGTACACCAGCCTGGCGCTGTTGCCGTACGCTGGGTCGTCCGCATCCGTGGCTGTCACCTGGATTATGGATGTACCTGTTACAGAGGGATGCTTCGGTGAGACTTCAGGAGCGACAAGTAAACCCTTGAGACAGCCTGTCTAGACTGTAAAATCAACCGTCAGGACTAGAGGGAGACCTGTCAGTCAGGCCCTTGTAATACCTATGTTGGCCATCTCCGGCACGGTGGCGCTGTATGGCTCATCCGGGAAGACAGGTGGGTTGTCGTTGATGTCCTGCACTCTGATGATGAATGTGGACGATGGCTCCAGGGCACGGCCTGTCTGGCGGTCGGTTGCCGTAGCGATGAGGCGGTACTGGTCCTTCTCCTCGCGGTCCAGGGATTTGGTCACGTGGATGTTGCCGGTGTTGCCGTCGATGACGAAAACAGAGCCCACCCCCTCTCCTTCTAAGATATACTTGGTGCGCCCATCGCCTCTGTCCAAATCTGTATGAAGCTGGAGAGAATTATTGAGATTGAAGAGAAAAGCATAAAGACAAAATACATGTGGATGATATGGAGCCTAAAACTTCTCTAAAACTGTATTTGCTTACATACTGTGTTTAAGACAAGATTGACGCTGAAAATATGGCATTATCATTAACGCTCAACGTCATCGACGTAAATAGGCGCACCTGACAGGGAGAAGTGTAAATCGAATAGCACCAGGTGCCAAGGGTACAGATGGGGACCGGGATGAGTACTGAGGCGCATAGCCAATTAACTCATCGGACCAAGCAGGCCATTGGGGGATTGTTAGGGCGTGAGGGCGCATGTCTGTAGACAGTGGCCCCTCGAAATATCCTGCTCACACATGCAGAACACTGACAGTCCAGCGTGTCTGTATGCATGTGTCCTCCTTTCTGTCCGTTTTGTCCATCTGTTCGTTTTTCTTCCCCTCCTAATCCATCTGTCTCAGAATCTTTCCATAACTTTGTTGTTCTGTCACCCTCTCTCTCCCAGAACGTATACCTAAGCATCTCCCCGACAGTCCGTACGTGCCCATCTGTTTCTCGTTCTACCTATGTCTGTCTGTTGATGTCTGCCCATTTTGCTTAAAAATGAAAGTGCTTACTTGTTTGTATTTAGTGGCGTACGGTAGAGGGATATTAGAGCTGGGTGGGTAAAAGGCAAGACACAGAAATAGAAAGCTAAAGAGATTACCCAGCCTTCATCACACAGAGAAGCCTTTCTGACCAGGAACCTTCACATCGCGCTTCCCTTAAGGCACATGTTCATAATCCACAAGGCACAGAAGCACATCGTTCCCACCGCTCTGCAAACAGACACTAAAAACCAGAGCCTTCATTTGAAGTGAACATGTCAAAAAAAATGTTTTACATGTATAATTATTTATTCTATAGACAGTGGTTAATACATTATTTTCACGTAAGAATAAAATTCACGCTGAGCAATGGGCAACTGTTATTTCCATTATGACACGTAAAGGGTTTTGCGGCCGCTAGGCCCTCAAAGAAAAAGATGCACAGCGCATTTCGTTTCCCCAAGAATATAGAAGTAGTATAATGAAAACATTAGTGTACCTGTCAAATGTCATTCATAAAACGATGTCTATAGAGCCGTAAAACAAGTGCGTGGGGTGTTAAATTATGAATGCATGAGTGTGTGTAATTGGCTATGTGTTAGAAACAGAGAGAGATCTCAAGAAATAGAAAAAAGTGTGTGTTTGTGTGCGTGTGTGTGTATTTGAGCCGAGCGTGCAGTTAGGGATTAAAGTAACACATGATTACATACAGGAAGAAATGCTGGATGGAGGAGTGGGGCGGGCCATTCTCTCCAACCCTCTCCTCTTTCTCCTTAAATCGGCATTGATTCTGATCCCACGCATCGCCACAAGAGACATCTTTGTCCGTCTCCATCACACTCCCATAAACACCCCGTCCCTCGCAGCCCCCACCCCTCTCGCACCACCCACTGCACCCCTTACTCTCAGTCTAATTGCTAGCGCGGTCATGCTGTGCATCCGTCGCCATGGGAAAATATTTTCTCTGTGGGGTTGAAACTTATCTAGTCCCCCCCAAAATAAAAAAAAACGTAAAGGAGATTTAAAAAAAAATCTCTGATAGAATTCCCAGAAGGCTACTTTTCCCCATCCCCGCTCTCTTTCATCTCAGCGTTCCCTTCTACTCGTTCATCAGTTTGGCAAGGATGTTAAGTCATATGCTTCTGGTTGATTTTCTTCTTAAGCTTTCAGGAAAATTCTCTTTCGTTTTCCGTAGTGTACTCCACGATGTCCTCCCGACTCGTTTTAGCAGTGTCTTTCAAATCGCACGGAACATAGACCTCTAATCATGTATGTGACTGGGTGCGTTACTGTATGATCACATCAGACTATATTTTATCCCTAACAAGCTGCAACACGCTTGACGTAATATCCAAAACGACTTTGCTCTTCGCATGTTAGGTCCCTCCGGGCGTCTTAGCTATCTTAGGCCGTGAATCAGAGCTGTGAACTAACTACAACAACACGGACAACAACAAGACAGAGAGGATCATGTATCCGCCGAATGAACTAACATTTCTAGCCGGCTGTATCAATATCAGGCAGAGGGGAAGATGAAACATTTATGAGGTGTACACAGCGTTGGCTGGTGAGCTTCCATCTGTGGTGTCATAATAAAGTATGCTGCCTGCTACCGTGGCTGGCTGAGTTCCCTGTTAGCGTTACAGATAATATAATCCTACAAGCGCACACACTAAAGCTGCCAGCAGCTGCATTAGCTGCCCTACACTTTGCTTGTGAAGTGTTCCGAGTAACCTCCAGGGATCTGAATGGATCAGGTGTGTTCTGGTTTCAAATCTCTCTAATCATCATCTGACTGGTTAAGCGTTCACATATTGACTATGGCATGGTAGTGCATTTTATCATCAAGCTGTTGTTCTAGAAAGATATATCTCGACCACATTTTTTTTTTACGAAGTACAGTCCTGAGTAAAAGTATTTTCTCCCCTTGCCATGTCTTCAGAGCAATTACATTCCTGCTATTCCCCTGCAGATCTAATACAAATTGCTACAGACTTTCAAAGTGTAAGAAAACGTATAGACATGTTTCCAAATGAGGAAATAAGGAGGCCTTGGGAGGTCCAGTTTGCTGGTGCACGTGTATTTATGCAGACTGGGTTCTGATCGGTTCCTTTGTTATTTAAGCAACAACCCTATTTTCTTTCTGAACATGGGTTTTAAAGAAATACTCAAAAGTAGTTATTGTTTGTATATGTCTTCACAACTCCAAGTCATTACTTGGTGGAAGGACATTTGGGAGCCATTGCAGTTGTGATCTACCTGGTTTGACATTTTATCCACTTTGCCCTGGCCTTAGTGCAGCACTCAGCCATTGTATTTGTCACAATTGCTCAAGATATTTATTCTGCAATCCTTGATGAACAGGATTATTCATAGGCACTCTGACTTTGTAATGCAGATTAATTGCAGATTAACACAAAGAGGTCAAAATATTTTTTTTTTTGTTATGCCACATCAGTTATAGCACCTGATGTCCAATGTATCACATTTCCAAAACATTTGGGACACTGCATATAATGAAAATAAAAACAATGATTAGGAAATAATTCATCCCTTTAAATAGAACTAAGACATATTAAATGGTAAAACTAAGAAATGGTATGCTTTTTGAAATATCCATGTTTACCACTGGTATGCATTACCTCTGCGTTTGGGAAGTGTTTGAAAATATAGGAGACCAATTGCAGTAGTTTTGTAATGTTTTCAACAGGGGGCAGGTCTGGACATCAAGCAAATCAGTTACAGCACTCTTTTACTACGGAGCCACGATGTTGTGATACGTGCAGAATGGGGTTTGGCATTGTCTTGCTGAAATAAGCAAAACCTTCCCTAAAAGACGTTGTCTGGATGGCAGCATATGTTGTTCCAAAACCTGTATATATTGTTTAGCATCAATGGTGCCTTCACATATGTGCAAGTCAACCATACAATGAGCACTAATGCACCCCCATACCACCACAGGTTCTGGCTTTTGAACTGAGCACTGATAACAAGCTGGATAGTCCCTCTCGTCTTTAGTACGGAGGACATGGCGTCTATGATACTCAAACATAATTTCACATTTTGATTCCACAGGACAGTCTTCCAGTTTGCCTCAGCCCATCTTAAATGAGCTTGGGCTCCGACAATGTGGCTGCAGTATTCAATCTTGTTAATATGTGGTTCTCTCTTTGCGTGGCAGAGATTAACATGTGTGGATGCGGTGTGATTTTCCACCAGGTTATGTGTTTTAGCATTACACAACTTTTCCAGTCTTTTATTGCCTCTATCCAAAACATGTTGCTGGCATCAAATTCAACATGGGCACAACATGGGCATGTACATTTAAACAACATTTCTGGAAACAGGGTTGTAAATGTTTACACGTTCCTGTGGTATATTTCTTCTAAAAAGGCAGGAGATTCACGGTCCTGTTTTTATTTACTTTTTATGCAGCGTTCCAACGTTTTTAGAACTGTCCCTGATAGAAGTCCCTGATTAGAGGATTGCAATGAAAATTTGAAAACATTTATTAGAAATTGGAGTTAAGATTCATGTGAATAGAAGGTTCAGGAAAAGCTAACACCCTGGTAATAAAATGTGTGCCAATTTACAAAGGAAAGAAATACAATGTCCTCTGGGGTTAAGTT
>JACXGK010000887.1:65364-86189 GCA_016801125.1 Novumbra hubbsi
CCCCCCCCCCCCCCCCCCCCCCCAAACCATCTCTTCTGTTTGCAACAAGGCTGTTTAGTAATACTGCGACAAAACAACATCCACCAAACATCACTTTTTGGATAAATAAAAAATGTCCTGTTTGGGTCATATGAAATACAACAAAAAACCATTGTATTTGTTTAAGTATTGTCGTGGCAGAACCATGCTATGGAAATGCATGTCATCAGCATGCACTGGGGAGTTTGCCAGGATCCAAAATTATATGAAAGGAGCAAAGCACAGGTAAAAGGAGGTCTTTTGGAAATCAAATATTATTTTACACTCAGATTTGTTCCAAAGACACACTAGAATTCAGAGTTTTTACGGTTTTTGAGTGGTCCGGTATCCCCTTAAATTCTCTTGGCAATTAGAGACACATTTAAATATTGCAGTCCATCACTTATTCCTAAAATAATTTATTGAGCTTGAGCAATTTTGAAGTAACAACTTTTTTATTCACATCTTGAATGACTTCCAAAAATGCAACGACCAATTACTAACTCTGGAGTGAAAAGACATTCCGTTTTTTTTAAAAACATTTTGTAACATTATTTTACTTCTAAAATTGAAAGTATGTTGCATGAATCTGTGTGGGGAAAGAATCTAATTGAATCACTTTTAATATTTGATTTAAAAGGAAGTTAAATCTAAAGACAATGCAAGGGGTGTTTAAACTTTCACCAATACTTTCATAACACTGAAATCACACTGTACTTTTAATGATAAACTTGTTGTGATGAGGTCTTACCCGTCCAATGAGCACTGGTTCTGGACCTCTGTACTCCTCAATTACAAAGAACTGGTTCCACTGCCAGCTCCGCCTACGACGAGAGTGAGGCCACTTTCCTTTTTCTGTTAATCCAGGAGTTAGTGAGGTGTGGGGTTTTATAAGAGCCTTCTGGCCAGGATTCACTGCAGGGACGGTGTTTTCTGGAGCCTGTGGTTTGGTTGGGTCTTCCTGATTGTTGTGAGTAATAACTGGAAAATGAACCCTCACCGAGCTACATCCTCTTTGTTCTTTCCACATACAAACCAAGAGAAGAAGAAGTGCTGTGGGGGCAGTCATCGCAAAGGTGGAATTCAGTCAACTTTTTTTAACAAAAGACTCTCCAGACTTAGTATTTTTCTCTCCTTGGATTCTGCTTGTCTCCTCCCTGCATGGTGCTTTTTTGTCCAACCCCAGGGTCAGTCTTCATTCCGTTTGCTTCTCATTCTCACATAAACACATTCTTGTTTGGCCTTTACACATGATGTAGGACTCTTCCACAGCTAGAGTGCAGTGGACCAGGATTACCTGAGAGGAGAGATAGTTAAAGTAATCTCAGTTGTTTTAATTAAAAGGAGAGCAAACAGCTCTGAGGTGCAGGAGGCACGCTGAGATGTTGACACTGTTCTCATTAACTTCCTAAGACCTGAGGGGGACTGGCGGCCATTTTACAACTCCACACTGTAGGAGTATGTTGCAACCTTGTTGTACTGTCTGCATTGTTTTTTGCATGCTGTCTATGTCCAGATGTTAGTGTTTAATGTTTACTGAATTGACAAATTTTACACCAAAGACATCAGATAATAAAACATTTCAATATTCATAAACAAAATGATGAGTCACAAAGATAAAAACCTGTTGGTTCATGGCTTTATGTGAATGCAGCTGAATAACAATGTTAATTGGGTTATGAGCCTGATGCAGAGCTGTAACAAAGGTTTTGGTTTGGAGGCTGACTTTGGGCCTGAAATACTGAGTTTAAGGCACAGCTTCCCTTGCTTTGTGTTTCAACCATCATTCTACGACATGACTGATGCACGTCCCCCTAAAGATGCTCTCCTCATGCCTCAGTGCCAAGCAGTGGAATTAGTCCCCCTTAAGAGATGAATTGGACTCGTAAATATGTCCTCATTTCCCAGAGGTTTAACGATCCGAGTTTCGTTAGTATTAGAGTCAGACTTCCGGCCATTGATCTTCCAGGCTTTGTGCAATGAAAGCTGTCACCAATTTAACAAGACTGAAAATGAGTAATCACAATTCCTCTATCTTCCTTTCTTTTCATTTGTCCATTATTCTCTTTCCCTTCCTCTTTATAACTCGTCCTCTCTCTCCCTTCCCCTTTATAACTCCCCCTCTCTATCTTTCTGCCACTTTCTCCCCCTCGTTTTCTCCCTCCCCTTCTCCCTTCACCTGTGCATATGTCATTGTCACATTTTATCTTTCCCTCTGACATATAACACAGAATCCCCCAAAAAACTCAAATTATACCACAGTCATTTATTTCAGCCTATAACAATGTAATGCCAGTCAACTGCCGATCCACAGCATTCCCATATCCTCTTTTTGTATTGCATAGCCTCTGCTCCCAGTTACATCAACATTTAAAATGTCTGAAATTCTATTACAAAACCCAATCATTTAGGGCCCAAGTTAAAACACTATTAACCCAAAATCACTGTGTAATATGCATTAAAATGTTTCATTTATCCTAATTTAGAATGTTTACAGCAGGGACACAAGACTATTTCATTTTCGTTCAGCAATTGCCCTAGTTTCTTAATGCTTGAGAAGAAAGAACTAATTTGAGCTTTTGATCGTACGAAACATTGTGGACTTTGTTCGGCGCCTTTCGCCTCCACATCAATTCTTTTGCAGAAGAAGAAAAAAAAGAGATAACTTTTAAAAGTATTTCTTTGTATTCACAAATTAATGTCCTCTCATCAATATTAATGGCAGCTGTGCACTCAGGCTTTCTGAACCATGTGTCTGCACACTCATCTTTAAACCATCGCATGTATGTCCTATCTGAGGCTTTCCGGACAATTCTTTTTAGTATAACGCTGCATCTTTAAACCATTAACATAAACATCCCATTTTAGAACTGCCTGGACCATTTTAAAACAGTTAGTTTAAGTGTTCATATTGTTTTAATGTCTATCAAACAACAATTAGTGAGAAACAAAACAGGCTCATAAAGCAATTAGGATCCAACAGTTGTGAGATGCATGTGTGAAGGGAGGGGACTGGAGACAGTAGAGGCAGTGGACACAGTAGAGTCAGTGGAGGCAGTAGAGACAGTGAAGACAATAGAGGCAGTGGAGACAGTGGAGGCAAGAGAGACAGTAAAGACAGAGAAGGCAGTAGAGACGGTGGAGACAATAGTGGCAGTGGAGACAGTAGAGACAGTAAAGACAGTGGAGGCAGTAGGGGTATTCACAGTTACTGGTTTGGAGGGGGATGAGGAGTGGTGACACAGGCCTAAATTGCAAATGGCTGTTTCAGTCTCGCTTCACTGCAAGGAAGCTGTTTCATTTTTATTAAAAATAGCATGTGCATGTCAGGCCTTTACACAAAGATATAGTGAGGAGAGAGAAAGGGAGAGAGAGAGGGGAGAAAGAGACCGGGGGAAAGGGAGAGTGAGGGAGAGAAGAGAAGAGAAAGGGAGAGAGAGAGAGAAGAAAAGAGTGGGAGGAAGGAAGAGAAAGAGAGAAAAAGGGGGAGGGAGAGGACAGAGTGGGACAGAGGGAGACAGAAGAGGACAGGGGGACAGAGGGGGAGAGAGGGGACAGAGGAGGAGGGAGGGGGAGAGAGGGTATGTGAACAAGGGAGAACTTGGCTGGCTTAAGCAGCGAAGGCAGGCAAAGACATTTTGCTCCACCCGTGCATCTCCCTGACATTCTCCTTCCTTCCATTCATCTTAATGTTTTAAGACTGCTCAGCCTCTCTCTCTCCACTCCTTCTCTCTCTCCCCTCCTCTCTTCTCCGTGCGGTGAGTCCTCTTCCCAGTCTGTCTACATCAAACTGATAAGGACAGGCCTCTGTCTGGCTGTACCCAGCACATCACTCATGTTGCCATTGTCAACGTCTGACGTTCAGTCACTCAATCACAGCTCTACGCTGTGGCAGCGTGCTCTAATGATGTGCTAGTGTTTATGATTCAGCCGTACATTCACTAGACAAAATGAATGCTTTGGACAAAGACTCTGGTAAGTGGGAACTGAGGAAAATCTATACTGGCTGCCTGGCTAATGTGTTTGTGTGTGTGTGTGTGTGTGTGTGAGAAAGAGAGAGAGAGAGAAAGAGAGAAGGTGTAAAGTAAACTTCCTGTGACAAACTGCTTGAATAACCGTTGTTTCATAGTATTGTTGCTGAATCAAACACAACCAAATTTCTTAAAAGTCATTTCCCAGCGCTGTTTTCATCTCATTCCTACGAGTTTTGCTTACTGCAAGTGTATTTTTTTCAACATATAATACACTTCTGTGTAGAAATATCTAGATAGATTTTCTAACTTTGACAAAATGATCTTTAAATTGATATGCACTATCCGGATACAATAGCCTTGCCAGCCAAACCCATTGGAGAGTGAATCAACCTACAGCTGTTGTCACGGATACTGTCACTGAATACCACACAGGTGATATTGTGGGGATGATTACTCAGATGTCTCTTAATGAATTAATACAGAAGTCATTCCAAAGAGTATGTTTAACAAAAAATGTTGTCATATATATGTCAAGTGAAATAAATTACACATGTATGCTTGTATAACAGAAGAATGAATCAACAGCTATGGTTTCCATTCAACCAAAAATAGACAATACACATAGGACTAGAGTTTCTAGATTTGGATTTTAAATCCAGTCTGAATGAATCCCACTTATAAATTGTATTGCACATCTAAACTTCAATGAAAGCCAGATCAAGTCAGTGGCTGCTTTAAATGTTGATACTTGGTTCTTTTGATTAAAAAAACACATTTAGTAATACAATATACAGCTTATAGACAATGCTGACTATCTCCAACTAAAGCCAAACCATAAATCTAAATAATCCAATTAAGATATTTGCTCAAATTACAGTACTTATCCCTGGATAACAGTTTTTGGTTGAGTTTAATTAAACATTAATTAGTCCAGTTGTAATACAATAAATATACTAAAGTTATGGCAATTCTATAAACAGCATTTATTCAAACTTAAAGTGAATAACACCCATGTCTATATTTTGAGGTTACTGTAACTATAAATGTAATAATAGACCACATGTATGTTCATGATATCATGCAAAGCTTCAGTCTGGGGAAAGTCTGGGGAAAGCATCACATTTACAATAAACGTTTGTGCAGAATGTTAAAAGCATTCATCACTTGCAAAATGAACTTTGAATGCCTCAATTGATCCGAAAAGTTTGGTTAGGCTATTAAATTAAGCATTTCAATAAATAATTGAGTTGTAAAAATACAAAATATCACATTAATATCACTTTGAAATGATAGCTAAATTAAACATATGTTTTCCCATTTGATTTAGGTTGTGACTTTAGATTGTTAAAATCATGACACACGTAAGGAATTTAACTTCTTAATTCATTAATTAAATATTGGCTGAACCACATACATATTGTCAAAATATTACCCCGTAGAAATTAGGTGGTGTGCCCAGGGACATGAGTATGAACAGTGCGCGTGCGGGCGTGCGCGTGCAATATGTGCTGAGTGGAAATAGAATGGCTGATAAATAATCTTCTCTTCCTCTCTTTGATGTCTAAAAGACATACGTACGAATGTGGTTCGTGGTCTCATTCTCATTCAAAGCTTTGTTTTTTCTCTCCCTAATCCCTCTCTTGTCACAGATAGACACAAACGCGCACGCTTCCAAGCTGTTCATTTGCATACTGTGTAGAGACACTAAAAAGCCTGGAGCACGACCTTGTCTTGTTAGAGAACGCTGGAGATGTGACCTCTCTGACGCATGTTAATGGGATTTACCCACACTTGGTCTAACTATAATAATGAATGTAACGCTAACCATTCAGCGCTACAGGCGACGCTCTCATCATTTTCATTACCAGTGCGGGTTGCAGGTGAGCATTTCGCGCGCAGCTATTCTCTCTCACGCACGTAGACACACGCGCGCGCACGCGCGCGCGCGCACAAACACACACATACACAGGTGCGTAGCCTACAGGAGGAATGGGAAGCTATCACATTGGTACCATCTGTCAAATCTCCGCGCTTAGTTCAGTCAACCGGAATATTCCGCGTTTTCCAAAGGCTCTTTTGGATAACTCTACATTGTGAACATATTGCATACTGCTAAAAGAACTGACATCTATCTGTGTTTTGTTCCAGCCATCTAAAGACAAAAATAATTATACACATTATTTTAGTATAGCCACGACATAAGCATCATACAATTTAGGGTTTATATCAGTTTCCCAGACACGTATCGATATTGGAGGGGCATTTCTCTAGTTGCCATGCATAAGACTGTCAACTGTCAAAGCCTCAATAAATTGTGAACTAACCAATCGATACCCCTTTCTTGACGCATGGGCTGGAGCAGGCTACAAATAAAACGGCACCCCATAAAAAAATCTAACAATTTGTTCCGACGCATTTTTATCACAAACATTCATCACAGCCTTACCTTTTAATACAGCTATAATCTAGCATCCCCTTTGTCTGCCTCTGATATTTAAGTCAACGCGCTGAATGGAATACCACTACAATCCAACGTGGGGAAAGAAGCCGGTGTTCCGTGTGAGCGCGCGCTCATACACTCAACTCTCGCTCTCTCCGGTGCTTGTTAGTCTCTCCCTAAAAATTCCATTTCACTCCCCCTCTCTTCAAAGGCCCCTGTTCTTGTCGCGGGGTTTAACGCTTGTCATATTTTTGGGATATTGTTGACTCGGCTAAAATGTTTTGAGCCTTCGTGTCAGTGTAATTGTGGGCATGTTCGCCATACATTATGTAAATGCATATATCCTATTCGGGTACGTTTAACCCTAGCACTTAGTATTTATCAAGACAGTCAGCATGCATCAGCCAACTGAACAATGTGATCTTTTTGTTATGGTAATGTCAATAACTTGAGTAGAATTCAGAATAATCTATTTGGAGCCTTGCCCTGACAAATCAGAATATTCAGCTTGTCTTCTGGATATCACTCATGAGTTGTCAGTTTCTTTCAGTTAGCGGCTCTTGAAATAAGGTAGGAAAGTGCTGAGTGAAGTAAAAAAAAAAAAAAAAAGCTAGTGAATACATTGGCCCATTCTAGCCTTGTAAGGACATTAATTATTTAAATCTTTAAATGTGAAAACATAACAGTGAGTGTACACAATGTTTTAGCAAGTCTGCACAATATCCCAAGTGCCAGGAACCCCCAGTGGCTGTTACTGCCTTATAGCGTGCGAGGTGTGCTGAAACTACTTCTGTTACTGCCTTACAGTGTGTGAGGTGTGCTGAAACTACTTCTGTTACTGCCTTACAGCGTGTGAGGTGTGCTGAAACTACTTCTGTTACTGCCTTACAGCGTGTGAGGTGTGCTGAAACTACTTCTGTTACTGCCGTACAGCATGTGAGGTGTGCTGAAACTACTTCTGTTACTGCCATACAGTGTGAGGTGTCCTGAAACTACTGCTGTTACTGCCGTACAGCGTGTGAGGTGTCCTGAAACTACTTCTGTTACTGCCGTACAGCGTATGAGGTGTGCTGAAACTACTTCTGTTACTGCCATACAGCGTGTGAGGTGTCCTGAAACTACTTCTGTTACTGCCGTACAGCATGTGAGGTGTGCTGAAACTACTTCTGTTACTGCCATACAGTGTGAGGTGTGCTGAAACTACTTCTGTTACTGCCATACAGTGTGAGGTGTGCTGAAACTACTTCTGTTACTGCCATACAGCGTGTGAGGTGTGCTGAAACAACCTCAGCCTTGAAGTGGTAGCTGTGCTATGGTGGCTTTCACTAAAGGAGAAAATATACAGGCAGTTGAATTCTTATTCCTCCTCTGCCCTGTTCCTTCATGACAATAATGGGCACTTAACCGATTACCTTTCAGTTCAATTGACTGATCCTAATTGAAAAAGCACATTAGAAAGATGAGAATAAATGAGAACATTTATTGAAAACTTTCAGACCAGTTAAAAGAACCAAGAAAATCACAGAGTTCCACCAGACAAGCCACTATTTTCCAGAAGGAACACCTCTATATTACTGGCACAGTAAGGAGCCTTTAGTGGAACCCAGGTTATTGATATTCTTTAAAAGAGATATCTTTAAACAGCCCAGATTCTGTGCCACGTTTGGATGTGTGTAGTCAAATGGTCCCCCGGTGTCTCTCTATTACATGAACCCATGTCTTCTCCTTATGCCTTTTCTGCCTGGTACTGTTGGTGGAGCGCAAGGACATCCGTCTGAGACACCCGGGTCCAGCCCTGGCTGTGGACGTGGTACAGGTTGACCTGTCCCCCGCTGTAGGCGTCCCGGTACGTGGCCTGGTAGATGGCCCGGCGGCCCAGTTCACAGGCCTCCTCCACCGTCAGGTTCTGCTCCTTCAGACCACTGTCCACGATGCCATACGCGTACATGGAGCCGGAGCCCACGGCAAACAGGTCTCCACACACCCGGTTCCCCTCAGAGTCCACGTAGTACAGGCCTGGAAAGGGGAGGGGTCAAATGTTACACCAGTCATGGACATGCCAGTCATCATTTAGCTTTCATTCCAATGACCATGGCAAACGAGGTGTGTAGGGGAGCTGGGGTGTCAGGACTTGATGGGGCCAAGATGTTGTACCAGAATCCCACGTGTACACAAGTGACAGTCATTTAATGTATTTCTAGGGTGCCAACATCTCAAAGGCTGCAATGTGATGGCCTATGTTCTTTGATAAGATGCAATGTGACAGCTTATGTTCTGTGATAAGATGCAATGTGATAGCCTATGTCCTGCAAGTAGATGCAATGTGCTGGCCTATGTTCTGTGATAAGATGCAATGGGATGGCTGCACAGAAGACTGGTACGGTCCATCAGTCTCACACACAGACAGGCAAATGTAGCAGTGTGTGTGTGGTGAAACGATTGTGCTCTTGGTTCCCAACTCCAACAAAGCAGCCACAAAGCCAGGGGACTAGCAGCAGGTAACCCAGTCAATACCAGTGTTGGACCAGTAACCAAAAGGTTGCTGAATTGAATTCCTGCGACAGGGACAGACACGTCTTTCCTTGGTGTCAGACTAACATATGTAGAGAATGATGTGTGCGGAAACAGATCTATCAGGCGATAGAAACAGGGAGTCTTCAGCAACGCGTGTATTAACTGCTAAAATGTCATTGCGGTGTGAACTGGATCCTGTTGTTCAGGATTCTGTCTATTCGGCTCATTCTTGGAGGCGCAACCCCTTTACAGCATACTAACAAGGGGTGTATCCCCTCCCTAAGAAATATGATTTGCCATGCTTTCATAAATCATGGAGGCTATGACATTTAGGCTACTGCAAAATTTAAATGCCTCACATGTACAATTCAGATCCCTAGTTATTTAATTTCACAGTCTAAGGCAGCATGACCCGATGAAAAGGAGTTCTCACAGGGATTTTTCACCAAAATGGTTGAGAGCATTTTATCCCCAAACTGGCACGGTTGCTCCCTTAGTTTGATTTGCTTCACCTGGCTTGAACACAACGGTATGACAGGTAGCTTATGTTGTCAATCACAGAAATCCGATTATTTAGCAATGTGAAACCTAATGGGCCAAATAACACAATAAAACAACTAATGTAACATATTTGAGCCACCATATCTACACTGATCGTTTGGTGGACATCCTCCTGTAATTGATTGGTGTTGTTAAGTAGGCAGTCACGTGTATTTTGAGTATATGTCGTGTATGGTCTTGTTCCAGCTGGTTTGACAGTGTTCCAGCACTGAGAAACCAGTTACACACATGGTATTTCATATTTCCCATACCTGGTCCAGTCTTGTCCCAGCCACACACCATGGTTCCCATGCTGAGGCCCATGCCTTTGTACTGGTACACCATGTTGGCCAGCAGCTTGGAGGCGGCCGCCACGGAGATGCGTTCCTTGTTGCGCAGCTCGTAGACGCGACACTGGCGGGCCAGCAGGCGCTCCCAGAAGCTGCAGTCAGCGGCCCCTCCAGCCATGGTGCCCAGCAGGTAGGGGTTGATCTCTATCACCTTCTTCACGGTCTGGGAGGCGATGTAGGAGCCTGCAGTTGCCCGAGAGTCCACGGCCACGATGACACCATGCTGAAACTGAGGTACGACAATGGTTAGTAAAGGGGGTTACGGGTCAAAGGGGGCTATTCCCGAACAAAATCTGAAACAATCGCGTGTTTAGTTTACATTTAGGCAGCATTTTATTTGTGGATTTGGTACATTTTAGGGAGACCACAACAAACAAAAAATGTAACTAGTACAGAGATGACAAGTTTGAAGATACCCGTCCCGGAGGGAAAAGGAATACTGTAACGTAAAAGACAATTTACAGTAAATGTTTTCAAAAATATAAGATGCGACTATGACCACAGTGGAATACAACATAAAACCGCCTAGAGGTTCACAGGATTCCTATAAAATGCAATGTATACGCAATGGCGTTTCAAAGGTAAAATCATTACTTATAATCTAGGTAGCTATACATCTAGTTTACGAACAGAAAATATGATTATACCAACAGGTTGGTGGCTAGCAGATTAGAATAGAAAACTAAAACAATAACCACAACGAGACTTGATAATAATAACGTTAGCTACCTAGCACACTTACTTTAAATGCTAGCGTGGTGGTACCATGAAGAAATTCAATCTTTCTCTCCGGTCCATCTCCATCAGCACACGCACTTCGCACAGCGAAAGAGAGGTTATCACCCCCTACAGACTCCAACCCCAATTCTGTTTCATACAAACCACTGGCGAAGCCACTACGCTGACGACCATAATTTGAAAAATCTACTGACTCACTCTGCAACACACTAGCAAGAGCCATCTTTGAACGATAAATGCTGAAAGCACCGTCTACTTCCGTTACTATGAAAACATTTTCTTTCTCGTCTTTCTGTTAGTTAGCGGCAGATAAGACCCTGCGTAGCCTTCTACAGGCCGGAGTGTGAACTGCACTATTACACTCATCAACTACATAAATTCCTATTAAACAATGAACTCCCTACAAAAAAATTGAGGACGAAACCACCTCTCTCTGTGGCTGAGGTTGCCTTCCTAGTTAGCTACATATCTTGCATTATTGTGAGAAGATAATACACCTTGCACTTGAAGTGGAATTTTTGCTGATTCTCAACTGTCTACGTTCTACAAAGTTAAAATTACCAAAAAACAAGGTTCTTAAATTATTTTCCATTTAGCATGAGGCCGGTGGGCTTGCATGCACTGCCAGCGCCTTACCAGCGCTTTGCCCATTGCTTTTCAAGCGGCTGTCTAATGACAATTGTTTGCATGATCTGGTGACCATAACAGTTATTGTCAGATAACTTTTTAATAAAATCGTCTGCATTGACAGATAATGGGTTTGACTATGAGCCAGCAGGCCAGCAAGCAGACATCTGTCGAATAATTGGCGTCTGCCACTGGACACTGGAAAAACGGGTTAGCCAGATATAATCGAATTGAAGCTCTGCATCAAAGCTCACCAAGACAAAAGTGTGTCTTCAGTCTCTTCACTGGGTTTATGTCTTACCAAAGGCAAGCATCACTACCCCACTGATCGCTTAATTTGAGGCATTTCAATATGGAAAACAGCTCAAAATAAACCCAAAATTTAAAAACATTGTTGTCAGAAAAATTAAGCAATGTGAGTTAACACATTTGCTGCTGACAGATTGACACACAACAGTGAGCCAGAGGTTGTCTCAAGTCTATCTTACCCACCATGGAAATAGATGAAATGTCTGCTGCTGACTGTTGAGTCTTGGGAAACTCAACCCTAATACCCAAGAAAGCAAAAATGTCCTTTGATGTTATGCTGGATTGACCTCTTTATCGAGGCATCTTCACCCTTGAGAGATTTATAGCCTCCAGCAAGTGGAGCAGTATGGAGAATCTAATCCTGATCTAGCCCTGTGCAGCCTGGGCCAACCCTTTTCTTTTGCAGTACAGAGACATCTTCCCTTGATGCTCGAGATGTCTTATCAATTTTAAGAAAGCAAGGAAAAACATGATTCCGCTTCCAGGTGGCCGACCACCAACCAGGAGTTGGTAGGACACACCGGTGACAGGCAGCCCTTACTGGAACACAAACCTGGACGTTAATGATCCAATTTGAACCAACGTAGGTGAGGTCCACAGAACATATCTAGATTTTAAATAAAACATGAATGTGAGTTCAGATCAATTGTGATGTCAAGCATCATAGGCAGTAATACAAACAAGAAGAACAGGACCTCCTTTATAGTGTGAGAACATGTGGATTTCCGGGTTTCAATCTACAACGCTGTTTCCCGAAAGGTGCAAAAAGATTCTATTAGAAAAAAATGCAATGATGAGCAAATCCTTTATCTCTATATATAATTGAACAACATGTAACATGTTGAAAGTGACAAATGTTATTTTTTTCTGAAAAATACATGCCCATTCTGAATGTAATGCCGGCAGCACGAAGATCCTGGCCATCCATTATTGGTTTTCAGCCTTGTCCCTTGCACACAGAGATTTCTCGGAAGCTTTTAATGCTATTATGTACCATAGTTGAGATCCCCATACTCTAAGCAATTTTACGCTGAGAAACGCTATTTTCAAATGGTTGCACTATTTGCCCGAGCAGTCTTTTACAGAGTGAACCCATCCTCACTTCTGACAGACCCATCCTCTCTGGAATGATCTTTAAATACCCAATTATGTTTCTGACCTGTTGCCAATTGACCTACTTAGTTGGGTGAATTTACACCAGGTTTACATTTTTTTAAATAATAACATTTCTCAGTTTCAGCATTTGAAATGTTATTTTTGTTCTATTAAATGATTTGCACATCATTGCTTTTTTAAAAAAATTTTTTTTAAATGTTCACAGATTTCCAACTTTTGGGGAATATCAGTAATACAGTTAGGGTATAGGTATTCGTCCACTTCTGAATTTTGGTTTTAATTTTGCTAAGGCTTTTTCCTCCTCTCCTTTGCCTACATTCAGTTCACTGCTTTCCAATACTGCTCTGCCCGTTCTCCCATTCCTGTCTCTCCTTTCTCTCCTTTACCTTAACCCTTTCTTTCTCCTTCTCTCTGTAATACTCCTCTCTCAGCTCCTCTCTGTCCCTGCGTGTCCACCCTTTTGAGGTGATATGGTACACATCCACACAGTTTCCAGAGTAGGCATCTCTGTGTGTGGCCCTGTACACGGCCTCCCGGGCCAGGGAGGTGGCCTCCGGCACCGTCAGTCCCCACCGCACCCCTCCATCCAACACAGAGTAGGCATAGGGCGAGCCAGAGCCCACAGAGAACAGCTCTCCCTGCAGGCGAGTCCCGTCACTGCAGACATAATACAAGCTGGGCCCCGAGGGCCCCTTAGTAACTCCAGCAGAGCAGCATTGCACATTTATTGCTGGTGATAGGAGCTGACTAGTTTCCAGTAGCTCTGCTTGAGAGATGGAGTCACTTGCTGGATTTTCTGTTTCATTTGAGCCTTGGCTGCTAGGCTCAGGTGAATGTGTGACCGCCTCTCCTCCATCCCAGCCACAAAGGGTGGCCGCCACGCACAACTCGGTGCCCTTAAACGGGTGCAACATGTGGGCTAGCAGCTTGGCAGCACCAGCTGTGGACAGCCTCCTGCCGTGACGGAGCTGGTAAAGCCGGAGCTCCCGAGACAAAATCCTCTTCCAGAGGGCGCAGTCGGCGGACGTGCCCGACGTGGTCCCCACTAAGTGGGAGTGTACGGGCAGGATCTTTTGGGAGGCTGGGCAGGCAACCAGCCCGTTGCAGCTGGAACGAGTGTCTGCCGCGGCTATTACTCCTCCCTGGAAGATGAAGGCCAGGGTGGTGGTGCCGTGAGACATGGTGAAAGGCAGAGGCACCGAGGGAGAGGGGGAGGGAGGGAAGCCAGGGGGGAAGGAGTGGACTGAATCCTGGTGGACAGTGTTGATGAGATTTGACGCGGTGTTGGGGTTGATTTGGCCAAACTGTATGGGGCTTTCACTGAGGTACTCCATGGCTGGAATAGACAGATGAAGCGGGCTCCCACTGCTGCTCCACAACAAACCATTGTTAGCGGTATCTCTGGTTCTCTTCCCAAACAGCACTGAGGCGTCTTCCTGGTTCGTACATAGTGAGCTTGTAAAATTCCACCTGGAGTTGAGAAAAGACTCTTTAAAACCACACAAATCCTGTAATGCCATTGGCCGGTCAATCCGTTAGCAAAGTGTCCGTTAATATCTATGATTATGTCTCTTGAGTGTCCAAGGCGATGTCTGGTCGTATCTGTGAGGGAGATGCACTGAACTAGATGATATAAAAAACCTCCTCTTTATGTAGTAAATGATCCCCCACTTGTAATGTCCGAACAAGTATGACATTGATAGCGTGGCCACAGTAGTCATGAAAACATATACCCCTGAACATAATACATGTTTGATTTTGATTTAGAAAAGAATACAGCGTCAGTATATACATCTTTTGCACACCATGAGTCCCAATGACATTGTGTGTTTATGCTACAGACTGAAGTTTCCCTACCATAAGATACCTTATTAATAGTGCCTGAGCTAAAGCGTTTATTTGTGAACAAAATGTGAATCTCAAATAAATCGCATTCAGACTTAAAAAGAAGTCTGGTCTGGTTTAAGCAATAAACGACGATTTGAGCAGAAACCACCGCTGTTACTGCTAATTGGATATTAAGTTGAATTGTCCTAGGATTTCTTGTGATTACATCACGCTATTTGTTTTTTACAGAAATGAAACGCATGAATGCAAATGTCAAATGGTTTTGTGATCGACATCTACCAGGAGTTCTGAAAAGAAAATGTATATTAGGGCTGAGCAAGATAATTCAATTGTAAAACAAAAACTATCAAAAAACGCTAGTATTATTAACGATAGGAGTTTCAAAGTGGAAGATCAACAAGGAAGTAGGCATATTTTGGCCAGCTCTGCCGGAGTGTTCTCTGAAAAAGTCAGCAATCCGACTGGCGCCGCAATACACTTGACGAACAGGTGTCACCACATAGCAGTCCTACCTGTTTTACGGAACTATTTAGAAGGATAAAGAAGTTTGCCTTTTAGAATAATCACATATTTTGAAGCTAATTTAATTCTAGCCGGAATTCTTTGAAATAAATTAATCATCATTCAATTCAGTCCTAAGATATATTTTGAAGGACCGAATTGCAGGAATAATGCAGTTATGAAAATGAGTTTTAAATCTTGTGGATATGTCATCTCCATTGTAATTTTTATATCGTTGGTAAGAAATGCTCGTTATTCCTTTCTAATATTATTGAACTGTAGAGTGGTTTGGCTATAGGCATTACAAATATATGCATGCAAACGATTCCGGTCGCGGAAGTTCAGTCTGTCTAGCATACACTTTTTAAGTATTACTCAATTGGCTAAAACTGTATCTTGTGAAAAGATAATGAAAGGATAATACAGAAGGGTTTATCATATCGTCTTCTCTGCTGGTTCATGTAGTCAGCGATAGGCTACTGTATGTTTACAGGCTACCACCACACAGCACTTTATTTTCCTCACAACTATTACCCACAAATGTCACATAGCTCCTGGTGATGTACTGACCTCGTTTAAAACAAGTGCAACATATGATGGTTAATACACCAGACTAGGCACACTAATGCTTATGGCCATTTTCATCAATTGCATTTTTCATAAAGATTCATTTTACTATTGTTATGTTTCAAATTCGAATAAAATATTATACTCCAGGCATAACACTGCTAGTCACCGGGGCTGCGGGCGTAAGTATGAATCTAACAAATAAGTTAGACTAAGTGAGGAAAAGGCCTGCAGCTTTTCTCATTATTCAGGTTGGCTTGGTATTATGAAGCGATGATACACAGGGGACATTACCCATATATTATAGTTTATTATAATTAACTATTCAAAATGAGGTCTTTTTGAACACCTCGAGCGAGCACGCTTTGTGATGGACATATTAATGAATTCAGCTAATTTCCACCCACGTTGTCTCCATCTTTACCAGGCATTATGTGGGACTTCATTCCACACATCTGCCTCTTCGTCCCCAGTAAAAGAAAGCACCCTGTTGCATAATGATTCTATACAGTTCGAGCATGTCCCCGATATCGCGACGGATGGCTCTGTGGTCCGAGTCCAGTACCAGTGCTCCAGGGCCTGTGAGGTGGGAGTGGAGGTAGTGGTCTTCTCCACACAGAGCAGGACAGGAGTGTCGGTCTTCCAGAAGAGATGGACCAACCACTGGCGTCTCCATGTATCCAGGACGCTTCCAGTGAAACTGAAATTCCCACCAGACATGCACCACCAAGATGGCCTCTTCAGTAAACACTCTGATGTCCGTACTACGTTGGTTCAAGCCTGGCTCCATCACCTTGAGCAAGGAGACCAATGTCATGTGAATAAGACCAGCTCATACCCCGGCTCTCTGGTGAGGACATTCAAAGTGCTTCAGGCAGTTCTGCCCTCACAGTGTCCGGCCAGGATTTTCCCTCTGTGCCGCTCCTGGATAGCTGATCTTAGGTGGCAGCTGACCAGGGACCGGCTCCACCAGTGTCCACATGAGTCAGGTCAGGTCTCAATCAACCAATCAGGTTTTTTATTGTTTTCAGTGTTATTTTAAGACTCATCTACCTGTCACTTAGATTTATGACAATCAGTTAAACACGTATAGACAAACACTGTCATAGAAATAAAAACATTGATATGATGTATTTTGTCAAATTAAGTGTTGTAGTTTTTAATACTATTTTTTCCAATTGATATTTAGACACTGTTGATTTGTTGACGTTCCCGATGGTTAGTACTGGAGAGAGCTTTGGAGTTATCCGCAAGATCCAACCGTTTCTCAACAGAGGGCTTGAACAAGCTCGTCTCCTCACTGTAGATAAAGCCAGGTTTGGATTAAACTTCACTTTAAATAAATATAATATATATATAATTATATTGCATGTGCATTGACAGGGTCACCTACAATGCTTAAATACACGGATAGTTATTACAAATTATTTGTACATTATTTTGACCTCTCTTACACACTGAGTTCATATAAAGTTCAACTGAAAGGCGCATTATTTAGCCTTTCGAAAATGAAAGCATCAGGCGTCAAATGTCTCTGACTCTTATGCACTTCGCTCATTTCACTTCCATTTTCACTAATACTTTGAAAGCTCCGCTAAAACCATGTACAAGACGAGACCAGTGGGGGAGCTTGATGAATGGTGAGGCATGGATGCTTCATTTAAGATCAAATCAAGATGTAATCACAGATTACAAGGACACCATCATCCAACCCCCCTTCCTGAGGCGACCATGGAACGGTGACACCGAAGATGGGATGTGAAAGATCTCATTAATCTTCTTCTCCCCAGGATGACAGTGTCTGTGTGGGTATATCTGGCGCAGTGGTGTGACAAGCCCCGGTGCGGAATCATCCATCACATTGATCAAAACAGCAAATATGACACTCCACTGGTACAGCTTACTAACACAGGTGAGGCTTGGGTGAGCAGCTTGTTGTCTCCTCACCTCATCGGTTGTCGGCATGTATTTAGAAGTGTGCTTGGGTCTAACTTCACAAATATGATGCCACGCTGGGCCTAAACGAGATGAAACTGCGGGGGTCCTTGCGCGGCAGTTGGTCTTGCATAGTGTTGCATATCAACATGCATTATGGGAGTCCGCCATCCACTGCCATCATGTGTCCTCTTTAGGTGAAATCATTTTCCAGGTGCGGCTGGCGTCTGGCAAAGATCAGGCCTTCAGAGCCCACTCGGCAATGCCTCTCTTTACCTGGGTCAGACTGGACTGCTTCATACAAGGCTCCAAGGTACTATACAGAAGAACTAAAACCGGGATAAGAACCGCATTCATCCTGTATGTAATAATATTAATAATGTGATTTGTCACCAGCAAGACATAAACAGCAAGAAAATGCTTACAGTAGATGCAGAATCACGTAGATGGTAGCTTAGGGAGCAATGGTGAGGAATTGGGGAAAAAAAACGAAGTTTAGAGTTTTGGAATGTGAGTATATTAAGAATGTATGTCTTTCAGGTGACACTGCAAGTTACGCCTGCTGTGAAAATGGATGGAACTGTGGAGCATGTACACATATTTGAGTACAGCATCAAAGCCTTTTGAATAATACAATGTTTTCTACATATTTTATAATCTTCTTGGATAATACTAAGTTCTGGACACGTTTCATACTTAGTCTCAGTCCATCTTAGTCCAAAACGTAATCCAAAACATTTTCATGTGCGATAAAAGGGACTGTTTCTTTGTTGCTTTTTCCACCAGCACAGTTCTGACAGTACCGAAATCCTTAACAACAACAACAACAACATTGTTTTATAACTCTGTGTCAATCTTTATTTCTGTTCAATATTCTGCAGCTTTCAAACTGACATCCATTACAATGACACTGCTGGATACTTTGTCATTGGAGGGAGTCGATTCATGCCAGGTTTCCATGGCTTTTTTGGACCAATAAAATACTATCGCTTTGGAACTAAAGAGGTACGTGCTTTTCTATTGCTCAATACAGGTGTTTCCATTGTGGAAATGTGCAAGTGTTATGGGGGCACATGTTCACATAGTTACACAATCTACAATAACAGGGACATTTCTATACTACAGGTGATCAACCCTCTCGTTCCTACCACGCTAGAGGCACTGGATAAGACACTGCAACAGTGTGAGGAGATCAGAACTCTCACTGTGACCTTTCTCCAGGCTCTGACAGAGAGCCAGGAATTCTCTATTGCAGGTGAGGAGTGTTCTGTGTAGATTCATGTTCCGTCGTCTGTGTGAGCGATGAGGCAACACCAACGAGTGGTGTCTTACAGACAAAAGTGTTGCGCTGTCAATATGAAGACTCCAGGGGCTTTTGTGTCAAATGAGCAACCATATCTGACAATTTGTGTTCAATTTTTCAGGGTTCTGTCACTCTCACTACATCAGTTTATGGAGACGGTTTAGACAGAACACCTGCAGACAGACTTGGACCTGGGAAGCACAGATGGAGCACGGCACCCTTTTAAGCTTCCTAATGACCCAGCAGAACTTCACCACAAGTACGTTTAATCGTAGGATAGCCTCTCCATGACTCTGGGTTACCCGCAGCTTCTGTATCTGCTTCATAGAGTCACCGTTTACCACCAGTGATGAAACAAACAATGACCCCTGTAGGACCGTGGAACAGAACAACACCCCGTAAACTTGGGAGCAGATTGTTTGAGCACGTAGTGAGAATACTGTCCAAAAGAGGGAGCCCCGACGTGGACCCTGCCAACTCCTCCTCCCTCATGGCTCTTCTCCAGGCCTCCTCCTGCTATGGGTACCACCACGCCTCCTTGTTGCTCTCCACCAATCATCTAGCCGGCCTGATGGGCTCTGTGGACCAACAGCAGGTATTGGCCCGGTCATTTGGCCCCACTGCCGGTAATGCCCCTGCTGCCACAGTCTTTACTGTATGACCCCTGACCTATGGCGCGTGACATTTGTATGACCTCTGCATATTTCAGGGTCATGTCTACAGTTTGATTGGTGCCCTGGGAGACGACCGCTTAGCTCTAATGCATTTGGGTTACAAACACACGCAAGGAATTGACGGGTTCCCGAAAGATTTTGACATGGCTTACGTTTACTACTCCAATGTTGGGGCGCAAACCAGAATTGACCAAGGGCACGTATTGGAACATAAGGTGAATTTAAAATGAAAAGACAATTAAAGACTTTGAGGTATAAATCCAACTATTAACCATGCGTTTACTCTCACCTAAGCAACATATTACTGAGCACATTCGTATCAGTAACAAGGACCAGCTACAGGGCCTGACTCATGAGACGGGGGACACCTTCCAGTTTCTCAAACTTCAAGCTGACAGAGGAGATGTTGAGTCCCAGGTAAAGTATTACAATGTAGATGAATGGTTAAGTTAAGCCTGAAGTATTTAATATGTCTTTAAATCCACTTACAAGAGATTCGGGGGAAAGTACATTTAAAAATGACATTAACTTCTTTGATACAGAAACATCTAGCGAAGCTTCTGTTCTGGGGAAAAAATGGTGTCTCTAGGGACGTTCGGAGTGCAATTAAGTGGTATGCTAAGAGTGCCATAGAGAAGGAGGATCCAGTAGCAATGTACGACTTCGCCATCTTATTACTTAAGGTAAGCCTTGAGCCAAATTCGTTTAGCGGACATGGGACCTACATTGTTCCTGATCTGTTGATGTTTGTATTTGGGCCAATTTTCCTATTTCTTCTCCAGGGACAGGGGGTGAAGAGAAACAGGACTCTGGCTCTTCAGCTGATGGAGAAAGCTGCAGCCAAGGTGACTATACATGTTGTTATCAGTGTATGCCTATTTAGTTTCCTTCAACCTAAACGTACCCTGTGCATGTCTCTGACCATCAGGGTTCAGTCCATGCCCTGAATGCTTTGGGATGGTACCACAGCACCATACTGAAAGACTACAAGACAGCGTTTGAGCTCTTCGATCAGGCTGCACACAACGGCAGTCATGACGGTCTGTTCAACCTGGGTGTTCTCCACCTGAATGGGAGGAACCCAAACAACCCGGAGAAGAATGAGGTAGGACCCCCTACTCCTCCTGTTTGAATATTAGCTTGAGTTTGAAGAATGAGGTAGGACCCCCTAATCCTCCTGTTTGAATATTAGCTTGAGTTTGAAGAATGAGGTAGGACCCCCTACTCCTCCTGTTTGAATATTAGCTTGAGTTTGAAGAATGAGGTAGGACCCCCTACTCCTCCTGTTTGAATATTAGCTTGAGTTTGAAGAATGAGGTAGGACCCCCTACTCCTCCTGTTTGAATATTAGCTTGAGTTTGAAGAATGAGG
>JACXGK010000888.1:0-80166 GCA_016801125.1 Novumbra hubbsi
GCCACCCCTTTGAGCCTGGTGCCTCTCTAGGTTTCTTCCTACACTCCGGCCCCGTAGGGAGTTTTTCCTAGCCACCGTGCTTCAATCCTGTTGTTGCGTGCTCACTGGGGTTTTAGGCTGGGTGTTTTTGTAAAAGCACTTTGTGACAACTGCTGTTGTAAAAAGGGCTGTATAAATAAATTTGATTGATTGATTGATGTCCTCGTGTATCATTATGCTGTATCATCACAACAGAACATGTAACCCATTATGCTATATCATCACACCAGAACATGTTAACCATCATGCTATATCATCATGACAGAACATGTTAACCATCATGCTATATCATCACAACAGAACATGTTAGCCATTATGCTATATCATCACACCAGAACATGTTAACCATCATGCTATATCATCATGACAGAACCTGGTCAATATGGGATGACCTTTTTAGGGTCACAAACTGCTACCGAACATTCTGTACATTTAAGTGCTGCCTAATCAAACACCTTAAAATTACTTAACAGTGAAGCCACAAAAGGTGTTGGTAAAGTCAGCATTAACACGCGACAGACTGCGTTTCGCACAAACTTAACACCTCAGCTATGTGAGAAGGAACAAGGCCGAAGCCATGGCACAAATGTCAACTTCCACCTTGTCTGATCACTCAAGAAAACGTGCCGGGTCATCTTTCAGGTGATCTAAAAGAGGTGCAGGGAACGAGAGAGAGACTGAAAATAGAGAGAGAAACACATTGGATTGGGTACAGCTGAGAGAGAAAAACAGGAAGTGAGTGTTGCTTATAGAACTGAAGGGCGGTGTTTAATTGAGAAACATGCTAGGGTACAGCGGGTACTTTAACATAAGCTATAGGATGGGGCTGGAAGAGAGGGAGTGTGTGGGGGAGCTGCACAAAGACAGAGAGACAGAAAGGCAGAGTGACAGTATATCCCTTAAATACACGGACCAAAACCACATAATCGTGTAAAGACACCTTATTGTTTTCATAAGAACACTTTTACTTACAGTCCTATTGACATAAATGCCTGCGATTGTGACCCAAGTGAAACATATTATTAATCGTAAGGGCGTGGTCTTCCATTTGCCTCTACCTCTTCTGTAGTTTTAGAGGGCTAGAGGCGGGTGCGTGAGAAGGCACTCACGCTAGTTCCAATAGAGTATAAGTAACCTTCAGAGACAGGGGCAGGGAGGCAAGTGCAGCAGTGTTGTTTTATAGCCTCCTGTGGCACAGATGGCTGGAAATGTGAAATGTTTTTTCTTTTTAAAAATAGAGACAGAAGAGAGGGGACTTCTGCGATCTGAAAGAATTGACATGTGCCATGAGAGCCTTCGACAGGAAATCATGGTTAGGACAGAAAATACTTCAGACTGGCACGCACTTATTGTTACACACGCCTCTACAGACCGCCAGGCAAACAGGCAGACTGTGCTGTTTTTAATGCATCGCTGCACAACCTTACTCCACTTAATGACATAAAACGCTTCTAATTTTATCACATTATGAACAATATTTTGGGCTTAATGTTTCCTATAGTTTAAAAATGTGTGAGACGTATTCTACTAATGTCTGTAAGATTGTATCAGTCAACCACAAGATGTATTCTTAGGCCAAATGGGATAGTTCATGGAAATCTGATTGTAATTCCTTTATAATATCCTGTCTTGACTTGGGTTCCTTCGTCTAAATATGAAGAGCCTGTTGCATAAATTGGGTGTGGTAAAAATCCTGATAGATCTAAATTCCCCAGATATCCTTATCCTATCTGAAACCTGGCTAACAAAGAAAATGGTTATAATGTCTTCAGATCTGATAGGGCCTTAAACTGGGAATCAACTATACTGTTACACTGATAATAATTTACAACTAATCTAGTAGCCACTTTTACTTCAAGTGAAGTAATTTTTCTAAGAGATTTAGACTGGGAATCTCGCAAAGCTGATAGTTTGAAACAGTTTTGTGAGGAGTTAGACCTATCAGAGCTAATTAATAAGCCCAATGGCCAAATCTAAAAGAGCCAAGAAACACCTTAATTGATTATACTTTCACAAATGCTCCATATAAATGGAATGTGGTGTGTTTCCATTAGTTATAAGTGACAACTGCCCAATTGTATGTGTTATATATCTTTCATATCTACTAGAATTCTTAAGACAAATCCATGTATTATTGTTGGAAGGAACTATAATGAGAAAGCTTTTTTACAAGACTTTCATAGTTGTTACCTTGACAACAATGCTGACATTACAGATATGCAACTTGCAAAATGATTTTACCTGTGTTTTTAATTCATTAGTTGATAGGCATGCTCCTTATCGAAGGATAAGGAGGAGAAACAGATCTAATCTAGGGTTTAGTTGTGAATTATCTGAGGCACTTTACAAAAGGGATGTGGCCTGGGCTAAAGACAGACTCAGACTGGCTGTCATTTAGGTGTTTGGTTTGTGATTATCTGCTCGGACCATTGTGTCAGTAGCTGTCAAGGTTGCAGTCGGATTCTCTAGCTGTTCAGGCTGCACTTACAAATCTAAAGCTTGTTCTAAATACATGCTTTTCTCAAAGTCCTGTTAAACTATTTCTACTGGATGGCATCTTTATTCAATAAATGGTTTCGTGATTGAACTAGTGCTTGCATACAAAAACTTAGGTACCTTGGTAGACAGTGATCTATTCTTTAAGAAACATGTAATAGAGCCAGTTAAGAAGCTTTAATGTAATGTGGAATGATTTTATAGAAAGAAATATTGCTTCTCCCTGACTAGTAGGAAGTTAATTGTTCAGTCAATGTTTTTACCTGTTCTTGATTATGGAGATAATACCACAGTACAACAGACAAGACCATGAGATTCCTTAACTCTGTTTATCATAGTGCCCTTTGTTTTATTACATCTGAGTTTGAATACTCATCACTGCATCCTTTACCAAAAAGTTGTCTGGACATCAATAAAGACACATAAACCAATGCACTAGTCTTTGTTTGTTACTAAGTCCTTCTCCATAGGCCTCCACCTTACTTGTAATCTCTGTTAAATCTCAGAGTTTCAGATTGTAACATCAGGTCAAGGAGTTGGTTAACAATACCGACCCCTTTGGTAAACACTGAGCCTGGTAGATCAGCTTTTTCATGCTTTGCACCTAATGTTTGAAATGGCATGCGGTCAATACTTCATTTGGTTGCCTTAGTGCTTCTTGTATTTACTCATATTTTCCCAGGTAGAAGAGAACACAATACGACCTGGGAAGTTTACTGCTTTGCTTATTGACAGAAAACATATTTGAATCAATTTGGTTACTGGTCAGGCTCTGTGGTCAGTAAGCTATGGTTTGAGGACATGGATTTAAATACATTAAACACTATTAAATACAATAATGTGGCACATGAATGGAAAAACTGTCCTTTTTGTATGTTAAACATCACAACTCATGTAAAGGCTCCACAACAGGGTTGATCCTCCAGACACTCCCTCTAACATCTGCGATGATAATAGTTCCCTACACTATCCAATTAGAATGTTGCTAACCAGGAAATTGCTTGTTCCAGTCTGCCATTGTTGATGGGTTGAGAAGGAAATGACTGGTCTCTATTGGGCAGACCAAAGGCTGTGAGTATTGTCAATAATGTCTTGTTCTCGCTGACTTTGTACTCTGGGCCCGCCAGGGGTGTGTCCTCAGCCCCGGCATGCAAAGTCTAAATAGTTAGATGTATAGTAAGATTACCGGTGTCACCCTGTGTCGTCCTGCTATTATTTTCATTATTGTTACGTTTGTATTTTTTTTTTCTCTAGCATTGTTTGAGTAGGAAAATGCCAGTAAGTGTGATGGGAATTTGACTTGTTTGTCATATGTATTGTACGTCACCATTACAACTTCATTCGCACATCACCCCAAATGTAAAGCAATGATTTTAGTTAGAGTTTTGATTCAGGAGTTTAGATTCAGGCTTTGTAGTGCCCTAACAAGATAGGACAGTACAGGATGTCCAGAATATTGAGTCCTGCACAGATGTGTTTACACGCCTGCGGAATAATCCCTCCATTTCGCTCTCCCTCGTCCACTCTCTTCACTTGGACCACGCTGACCTGCTTATTCTATTTGTTTTCCGCATTTAAGCCCAGCACACAGCCCAGCACACAGCCCAGCACACAGCCCAGCACACAGCCCAGGCAGACAGCCCAGCACACAGCCCAGCACACAGCCCAGCACACAGCCCAGGCAGACAGCCCAGGCAGACAGCCCAGCACACAGCCCAGCACACAGCCCAGGCAGACAGCCCAGCACACAGCCCAGCACACAGCCCAGCACACAGCACAGGCAGACAGCCCAGGCAGACAGCCCAGCACACAGCCCAGGCAGACAGCCCAGCACACAGCCCAGCACACAGCCCAGCACACAGCCCAGCACACAGCCCAGGCAGACAGCCTGATGAACTGGCCATGTCATGGGACAGTGAGTGTTCTGTTTGCATCCCCACAAACAGCATCTGTAGGCTTGCAGGTGACATTGGTGTGGGTCAGACATTCAACATGGTCTTAGAGGACCTGTTGGAGTCATCCTGGAGAGCATTCTTGTCTTCCTTGTAGTAATCGCTGATCAGAAATGACGGGACTGTCATTAATGCAATCTTGTTAGTTAGGGCTGACCACAACCAGGATTCATCCCAAAAGATGGCTTAGCACTTGTCATTGTCAACAACTGTGAGCTATATTCAAAGGTATTTTGTTATCGGGGCCTTTCCCTACTTACGCTCTGTCAAGCCGTTTCAGTGGATGTTGTTTTCTGGGCCATTTTGACTTCTGTTTTGTCCTCAACATAAAAAAGGCACACTCACTTGGGTTCTGATAACATGATTGACTTCCCCAGTCATGAAATGTCCACTTTCTGATCATGAAAAACCCCTTGGTAACTATGGCAGTTTGTTTTGTCCTGCAATGTCCTGCTGCCTGCTGAAGCGCTCTTTGTTGAGTTTAGAGCTATTTGCTGTCGGCTGTCAGCAGTTACATCATCAATGCCAGTTCCAGGGACAGCCATACATGCTGAAAAATAACACCCCCAGCACTATGTTTTACAGTCAACGTGGTCTGCCAGTTACTCTTTTCATCCACATGTTCCTCTTGCTCTCTTTATGGTACATGTTCCTCTTGCTATCTCTATGGTACATGTTCCTATAGCTATCTCTATTGTACATGTTCCTCTTGCTCTCTTTATGGTACATGTTCATCTTGCTATCTTTATGGTACATGTTCCTCTTGCTATCTCTATGGTACATGTTCCTCTTGCTATCTTTATTGTACATGTTCCTCTTGCTATCTCTATGGTACTTGTTCCTCTTGCTATCTGTATGGCACATGTTCCTCTTCCTATCTCTATGGTACATGTTTTTCTTGCTTTCTCTATTGTACATGTTCCTCTTGCTATCTCTATAGTACATGTTCCTCTTGCTATCTCTATAGTACATGTTCCTCTTGCTATCTTTATTGTACATGTTCCTCTTGCTATCTCTGTGGTACTTGTTCCTCTTGCTATCTCTATGGTACATGTTTCTCTTGCTATCTCTATGGTACATGTTCTTCTTGCTTTCTCTGTTGTACATGTTCCTCTTGCTATCTCTATGGTACATGTTCCTCTTGTTATCTCTATGGTACATGTTCCTCTTGCTATCTCTATGGTACATGTTCCTCTTGCTATCTCTATGTTACATGTTCCTCTTGATATCTCTATGGTACATGTTCCTCTTGCTATCGTTATTGTACATGTTCCTCTTGCTATCTCTATGGTACATGTTCCTCTTGCTATCTCTATGGTACATGTTCCTCTTGATATCTCTATGGTACATGTTCCTCTTGCTATCTCTATGGTACATGTTCCTCTTCCTCTGAGTTCTTTTTTGTAGAACTTGTTTAGACCCTCCTGTTTTTTGCACACCTTGCATTATGGTTTTAACGGTGATGTGTTCTCCATATGGTAGTGGCTGAAACATCCGTTGGCGTTAATTGTTTGTTGTCAATTTGTTGACAGTTGTCTGAATGTTTTTATTTATTTGGGTGGTCACGATTATTTGTTATTCTTAATAAACCACATTATGTTTGTCTTGCATTCCTCATGTCTGTGATTTATTCATTTGATTTATTTTGATTTGTATGCCTCTGAATAGCCTGCTTGACTTTTGATGACACTTTGGTCCTCATGTTGTCAAATACTGACTACAGATTCCAATAGAAAATCATATAATCAAGAATAAACCTAAACAGCTCTCTTATATATGCAAATAAAAAGCCCAAAACAAGAAACAGCCTAATAAGAAACAGCTATGTTTATTGCACCCCAAAATGGTTTGTTCCCCTAATATGTACGTAAATAGACCTATCCTCAAATTAGGGCTGACAATATAAACATTAATCTCCTAGTCATTGTATAATTTTGAATCCAGGACTTTTGGAACACGAAATGTGACCAAATGTTGATGTGTGGTTTCATGTTATCATGATTTTATGTGTAATGTTATCAAATTAAATTCACAGGTCACATCATACCACAACAGAGGTTCACCCACATCAGTCAAGGAAAGCTGGGACCTTAGACCACATATCAACTCCTCTGACTTGTAAACATAGTGGGTGTCTTTTACGGTTTCTCTTCCCTTACAGCTCCAGTTGTTCTCTCTAATCTCTGAATAAGCTGCCAATGGCTCTCCAAATACCTCGCCCACGTTGGAGCCGATGGACAGATGCTGAACCGTCAAAGGAAGTGTGTTTTGTCATTGTTTCCTCAGGACTCTGGCCTTGGCACAGCTTACCACTGTATGGTGATGAAGAGAGAAACAAAACAGTGTGGCATCACAGGAAGACTATGGTGACTAACAGGGATATATAGCAGCTATTCTGCCAGAAGACAAACTGATGTAATACAACTGTGTCCCGTAGCTTCTTTCATGAGTGCTACAACATCAGACCAACATTGTTGTTTTCAAGAGTTCTTCATTGATGCAATGAGAGTGCAGTGTTTTATTAAAAAGTATTTCATTAAGGTCCAATCAAAATCTAACAAAATGTAGGAGGTGTGGTAGGCTGTGCACAATGGTGAGCAATTAGGGTTAAATGTTGTTCAGACTGAATGACAGATTTTTCAGGCTGGCTTATGGATTCAGTCTAGCAACTTCACAGTTACTGGTCAGATGCTCTACATGCTAGGTTATCTGACATCAGTCGGTTATGGTATTCGTTAGCTTACAGGCCAAACCAATGAGGCCAAATACACTTACAGCAAAGTTGGGTGAACTTAGGCCTTTGGGCTAAATCTGGCCAGTGAGGCACTTCTGCTCTAGGTAATAAAATTGTTTTATGGGGAGGTAAACAAGTAACCAGCCCAGTCTTATATATCTGAATCTATTTATAAATGATAATGTACCTACTGCACACCTATTGCATATAATGTTTAAATTACTGAAGTTTTCTGGCAATTTCGCAAATCATTTATAATTAACAAATTACCAAACAGATGTGGCCCTCCATTTCATTTTGAAATCGCAATAGTTCCCCAGAGCCAGAACATTTGTCCTCCCCTGCTTTGAAGTAGTAAATGTCCTACTAATGCTTTATAGTAAATGTCCCATTTTGCTTTGTTCTTTGATTCTACCCCATTAATATTAATCAGAAACTTCTTTAGACCTGAGACAACAGATGAGTGGCATTAATGATGAGGTAGAACAGAAAATCAGCTGGCTCCAAACCTCAAGAGTAGAGTAACCCTGTTCTACAACCATTTCTATGAGTGGTTAAACAGAACAGTTGCATATTGCCATCTAGAGGATGTTTCTTCAATGGATATGAAGCCACAGTTTTTAAAGAGACACAATTTTCATTTTGTCCTGTCTCCAAGATTTGTTTTGGTAACTTAAGGTTGATGCTCACACGTTAATTACACATAATTAGCTTGCATGGAAGAGTGTGATGAATATCATAAATGCGAATTATGCTAAAGATTGACATTGGGGACATGGTAAGTGACATAAACATTATTTGACATTCACATAATGTTTTTAAATGGCAGATGTTGAATACATATGTACATAGGCGACATTCACAGATAAGTCATATTGGCTATGGTATTTGATGTTTTTATGACAACATTGATTAATTGAGGCTTGAAGTGTTTTTCATAACACATAGTCAGTTGTTGTAGCTGGAGACTAGGTGGAATTGCAGAATAGAGAGCCTTGTTTTTCTAGTTGTGTATACATATGCTTGAGTTGGGTTCGCTTTAATCCTGTAAGAGAATTGTCTTCTCTCTCCGGTGCAAATGAAAAGATGGTTAATGTTGGTCTGGAGAAATGATGAGCCTGGTTGATTTAGTGTCTGCCAAAATCCTATAAAGCCCTACTGACGCTTATTGGTGGACAGGACCTTTATTCATCCTGGGAGTCCATGGAATTTAATACCACCTAAGAAGATTGTATAAACGAGTGTCTTGTTTGTAGTTTAGAGATACCCCTAACAAATGTTTCATGTTGATGCAACACATGCCAATAGCATTTGTAAAGGTGTACATTTTCCCAGGCGTATGTTGTATAAAAGTTTATTCTATGTAATGTCTGTGAGGTAAATTAAGGTATTCAAGAAACATTTGAAAATAAGGAATGACACAAGAATTGATTTGGCCTAACTCAACATTAATGGAGCATACACTTTCCTTGGCCTAACTCAACATTTCAGGATTGTTTCTGCAATCCCAGCAGGCTTTCAACATGTCCAGTTGAACATCCTTAAGAAATAAACCCATCTCTTCAGCCAGACCTGTGGAGACTGAATTTAAATAAGAACACGACTTGTCTCCTCTTCCCTTACCAGATGAGACCAGAATAGTATACACAAGTCCAGTGTGGTTGAGGGTAGGGTGATAGCACAATCTAGTCCAGCCAGGGTGGTTTATGGTGGGGGGATAGTACTAACTAGTCCAGGGTGGTTTAGAGTGGGGAGATAGAACTATCTAGTCCAGAGTGGTTTAGATTGGGGGGATAGCACCATCTAGTCCAGGGTGGGGGGATAGTACTATCTAGTCCAGGGTGGTTTAGGGTGGGGGTATAGTACTATCTAGTCCAGGGTGGTTGGAAATATACGCTTTTATACACATACAAATGTCTGCCAATCTACTTTTCTACAATCTACTTTACTTTACTTCAAAGTGCTTTTCAGAAATGTCTCACTTTTGTTACATTACAGCCTTCCTCTAAAATGCATTAAATCGTTTTTATTCTTTCATCAATCTAGACTCAAAACTCCATAAGTGCCAAACTTGTAACATCATACACAAAAGGATTTGAGACCGTTATTTGTAACAAAGGTGCTTCAACAAAGTATTGAGTAAAGAGATCTGAATACACATGACATTAAAAGAAAATATGTTTTTACTTTGTCATGGATTAATTTTAGAATAAGGCTGTAAATCGACACATACTTGTCACTAAAGCACAGACCTCTATGGAATACTTTCTGAATTCACTGTACATTACTGTTGCTTCAATTAAATGTAGTAGAATCAGTAGGATACTTTAAGAATGTAATGCCTCCCTCCTCAACACCTATAAGGTTACCTTACCTGGGTCGGATGTATGGATTCAGTTTGATTTAGATTTGGTTCAACCAGTTGTAGACTCATCTGACCCTGAACAGAAAAGATGAATGAATCCGACCCCACACCAAGTTAATAATATTACAATACAGTTAAACATAAACACATCACATTGACATCTAAATCAGCTTCCATTGAAATGATGAAGTTAAATCGATAAACCTTTAATGATGAGCAAAGAAGCAATCAGACCTGACCCTCAGTGTCAGCCAGTTTGCCATTCATGTATGAATAATTCAAACTTGATTCCAGTAGAAATTCGGAAGGGTCATATTAAGTTTGATATACCTCTACTGGAAGACCATCAGTGCCAGAGGTTTCCCGGTCTCAAACAGGTCAATAGTTCCTATTATATTTTTACACCTTCACACATTTTTCCAAGCCTCTGAAAGATTAACATTATTTTTTGGAAGGATGGTTTCGCAGAAACTGTCTTCAATTGAGGTTGGTGTTCTGGCAGGGCGGCCTGACCTCTCTCAATTGGAGCACAGACCCCTGTTCATAACCTTTAGCATCATAACCACTGTGCCTATCTCCCTCTTCCCTCGTGTCTGGTTGGTTATTGTTCGGATTTGAGTATGTATCTATGTATGTGTGTTGTCCTGTTTTTAAGTTCTGTTACGTTTTAGTTATTTAATTCAAGTCCTCAGAGCTCCTTGCACCAGTCTTGTCTACATCTCCAATGTTACAGAAGATCATGAGTTACTAGTCTTTCTCTCCTCTGACAGGAACCGTTTCTTAAACTGTTACTTTGGTCTCCTAAAATCTAGGCCCCTGTTAAATAACAATGCAATGCCAGATACCCTTGAGACGGAGGTAATTAACTCATCACAACACCTATTCAGGTGCCGACCAAACCATTGTGTATTGCGCAGAGCTTGATTGTTGAGTATGAAGGTGTTGGATCTCACTGTGTGAATGGGACAATAAGTCTCTGTGACATTGTGTGAATCCTCATGCAGCAGGCAGACCATGTCAGCGAGAAACTGCTTTCTGTCCTGCGTGGGTTGGATCAGCTCCACTGGAGGAAATGTGTACAGGACAATCAGGGAATCAAATGCTCTGATCTCCCATTGAGAAACCCCAACAGTCATAAACATTTTCTCACGATGTGTAATGATGTATGCTGGCCTTTCAAAAGAGTTCTCGAAGCGAGGAAATTTCCTTGGATGTAGCCTTCACTCCGGGCGATCCGCATCTAAGAGGGACCAGGACCCCCCCCTTGTCAGCGCCATCCCACACCAGAATGTGTTGGTCCAACAGCATCGCTCAGAAAACTGATAGGAATACTGCAGGTCTTGTATGTGCTGTGGATTCTGCCCCACAGACCACCCTCCCCTTATTGAGTTGCCTCCACCTGGCGCTCCCCACCCGGTTAGGAAGACATCCTGATCACCACGTGTGGCGTATTCTGCCCATCCCAACACCCTGTAACAATAGCTGCTTGCCCCTCCATGGGCCAGTGCCTGACGGATATACGCAGAGGTTTCCTCTGGGAAAGAGGTTGATAAACACCTCCAACAGGCAGGGTGGACAAACACGGAATAGCCAAGAAGTGACGGAGCTTGTATGTAGCAGATACATTCGCGCGGTTCCTGTAGCAGTCCAGATCAAGACCCGTGAGTGGAATTCAATGTGTCGGAAAGCTCTTCTTTTGATTCACTCTCAAATCCTGGGATTGATGCCGACAGCAGAACTGAGGTGTGCAACATCACCAGTTGGTCTGACTTTTCTAGCGCCGGCCAATCCCTAAGCCCCTTTGCCCTGATGCCAAGGGCCCACTGAACATATTTGGAAAGGTGTGAGGAAACAGGCAGAGACCCAGACTCATGTGTTACAGCCTGGAAGGGGACCTGCAAGGTGTCTCGGCAGCCTGACATGGTCACAACTAGAACTGCCGGGTTTTGAAGGAGAGAGAAAATCTGAAACAGATTTCTCTTTTTAGTGCTTGGAGTTTATATTTTGGAGACAACCCAGATTGTTAAAAGAGTTTACAAGAAAGTGTGGATCATCATTATTTGGTCCATATAGATTTTTTTTGTTGGAACTGTTTATCATAGAGTAATATATTCAGCACCATCAATCATTCTTAGGGATTTAGTTGAAAGGATTTGACCTTGAGATCTTGTTTATTGTTAAGTAGGATCATAACTCCACAACCCATGACAGAAATACATTTTACCAGACCACTTCTTCTCCCAGTACACTTCGTCTGAGGCTTTTGAATGGATTCTCTGTAAACAATAAATATAACTACCTTCTAATGTAAAAACTATTCATCTTCTTTATCAACCAGACCTTTGGAATTATAATGAAGAGTTATATTTGTGGATGCTTACCATTGTCCTTAGATCTATTTAAAGCTACAGTATCTATCCATTCTTACCAATTGTAACACTGCGGTTTAGGCTTGTTCCAAACACAAGAAGGCGACTGCAGGAAACACTGGTACTATTATAATAACAATGCCGGAAACAGGTGAGTGCACATACCATGTGGAGACAAAAACATGTGAGTACACGTACCATAGGGAGACAAAAACAGGTGAGTACAGATACCATGTGGAAACTAAAACAGGTGAGTACAGATACCATGTGGAAACTAAAACAGAAGAGTACAGATACCATGTGGAAACTAAAACAGGTGAGTACAGATACCATGTGGAAACTAAAACAGGTGAGTACAGATACCATGTGGAAACTAAAACAGGTGAGTACAGATACCATGTGGAAACTAAAACAGGTGAGTACAGATACCATGTTGAAACTAAAACAGGTGAGTACAGATACCATGTGGAAACAAAAACAGGTGAATACACGTATCATGCGGAGACAAAAACAAGACTATACAACTGCAGAACATCAGACTTATATAGACACACTACTAATCAACTCAAATAAACAACAGCTGGGAACCATGGGAACCAAGGAGTCATTGGGAGTGCATTATAGAGACTCCCATGACAACACTGCTGTGACACCGATATTTCTTTCAAATAGATGTGTCAGTTATCAACTTGGTACAACCGGGTTGGATGAACTCAACCAAGATTCATATATATTTTTACTTTCCCACCTGATTCCCTTAGTTGATGGGGACAAAACTCTTTATCCACTAGAATCCCCCACAAGCTAGAAACAGATCTTTAATAAAGTGTTATTATGCAGCATTATTTCTGCCAAACCTATCTGGAGGTTTTGTACTCATTTACCAAGCAAGTTAAGTCAGTCGTCCTTCTATGTCAGTTTCATAGACTGCTTGTAGTGTCAAGCTGGTTGTACTGTATTGATAACCAAAGGATAGCTGGTTAGAAGACAGTTCAATAAATATATGTAAATTAAGTCATTTCAGAAAGCAAACCTGAGTGGTCATTTGTCAGAGATGTATCCGCTGACGCGCGGAAATGCTCCTATCACAGTATCCGATTTCATGCTGACTATTTAAACGCCAGGTTACTCAAGGGATGGGGAGATACCTTGCTCATTGTCTATGGACAATGCTATTAATGATATTATAGTGTTGCTATTCTTATTAGTAGTATTGTGTACACAATTAGGTGATGGTAATGAGTTACACCAGAGGAGCAGAACGCCAAAACCAGCATATGTTACAACATGTTATTGTTGTAAAAGTTTCAAAAAAATGGTTGAACTAAAACATGGCATTTAACTTAACAAATTCATGTGTGGTTTGGTTTATTTCCCTTTTCCACAAAACTAATGGTAGGTTCTTCATCCCCATTCACTTACCCTTAAGAGGCCCAACGGTCACTGACATGTCAAACTTGACCATGCATGAACCACCTTTCCTCACTCTTCCCAGATAACCCCTTGAGCTAGTGATACCTGGCCGACCGACATCATGCTGACTCCGCCTCATCCCCTTATGTGTTCTCCGGATCATATCAGGAGACCTTCGATTCCTCACCTCCCTCAAGCTGGCCTAGGCAGGCAGGCTGCTCCTACCTGGTGGAGGATCTTCCTACCAGGTGACGGAGGATCTTCCTACCTGGTGACGGAGGATCTTCCTACCTGGTGACGGAGGATCTTCCTACCTGGGGTTTCAAACATTTGGGATCTTGTCCGTCACACCCCTTTTGTTTCTGATTCAGTGATAATTATGTCCGGGAGCCTCAATGATGGAACCATGATTTGGAATTGATTTTGAAAACATAGTGTATTCTAATCCTGTCCTGGATAAAAAGGATGAAATGAAAACCAGAAGGGCAGGAGCCTGGAGATAAGATCTACTGATTTAAAGAACAGATGACTCGCGATGTGGACAGAACGTTATCGTGAATGTACTTTGGAATTTTGAATCTGACAAACCTTCATTTTGGACTGAAATGTCCCTTGAAATCCTAGGATGGAAATGACATGTTTACCGAAAGCAACAGGGTTAGTAGTGGGGATGCTGGCTGCCTGGCCAGTGCATCAACAGATATCATAGATGATGGATGTGTCCATCAGCATACGGCAGCAGCCAGGCTCTGCCCAGTCAAATGGAACTAGCCAATGGGTTGCGACGAGATGAGAGCAAGCCATGATGATTGTAAACCAACGCTCTGCTCACCCCAACCCAGACAAACATCCACCAGCCACGGTCTGGTCACTAAAGCACAGACCTCTATAGATTTGCATGTGTTTATGAGCAACCAGACTAAAACCAATAAGACTACAAATCATTGTAGTCCATAGGTTTTAGAGTCACCTTCTAATTTTTTAATTGTGTGTATCTAAGAAAGCAGCGTGTGAATCTATTTGTAATGGCAATCAACTTGTATATTCTTTGAAGGTCAGCGGGGAACACAACTCAGTATTTTTAAACTGCAAACATTTCAGCGCACTACATGAATGCTATGTTGATTGCATAATACTTGAATATTTGTAAAAGCTGATTAGTAGATTGCTCAATTGGCATGCTGACATTTACACTTGTGTTAAAATTTTCTGTATTCCATATTTCTTCCATAGTCTTTAAATTAGTACATGATGAATGTTAATGGCATCTAAAAAATATTATGAAAACGTTATGCGTAGGTCAAAGTCCTAGGAAATGGGACCACCTATAGTGTCATTGTGTTTTGGTACACCAGAAGATATTATTTAAGATATTATTTTATGGCATGTGCATTTGCCTCGCAACTCTGTGTTGCAGTTCCTACTTCACTGTACAGCTGCATCACTGCGGCCTGGTGTTCAAATCATGGCAACAGAGAGTTTTGGAGAGATGACAATCTCAGCTTTCCACCTTGGCATCAGTGCAAACCATTTAGTTTCTTTTATGCACAGCTTGTCATGTGGGTCGACAAGTTGGCTTTGCTTGCCCCAGGTTCACCGGTGCGGTCAAGGCTCACCAAAAATGACACTTGATTAATTTTGTCTGGTCTGTTGCATCTGTTTTGCAAGAGTTCTCGTATGTTTTTGTATTTTGGCTCAAGATGAAAAGGCTACAGACATGTTCTAAAGGATAAAAACTATGATGTTTCACTGCAACTAATTGACTGACCTTCAAATACTATTGAGTTGTTATTTATGACCACTGATTTCTGTATTCTGTGAAGGTGTTCTGCAGAAAACCTATGTTTCCTCTCTGACAGCTGGATGTTTACAGCAACCATTTGGTCAATGGTCTGCATGTATTTGCTTCTGATCTCCAATATAGCAAAGAAATAATTCATTCTGCTTGTTGCGGTTCTGCAATAAATAGTTTGTTTGTCGGAAACACTCAGTCAAAGTGAATACATTGGTGCCAGATGACGTTGCCAGATGCTGAGAAATCACTTCACTGGATTTCCCTCTGTCCCTCAAGGTAAGTCATCTTCACATCGTAGACCCAGGTTTACTTCGTGCTCTATATATTCACCACATCTTTATCTTGTTGTTTTCTCGCATACACCGGTATTAGAAATACAGTTCACCATAGGGATTTTGGGGGATTCCTGCGTAGTAAAAAAGGATGCAGCATACCATTTGGGGTTACAAATGTAAAGCTCACAGGTGGTCAGTGCATCCAGGAAGTCTGCTGCTGGACATTACTTTATGCCCTTGTACCATGCTCACTGTGCTGCTGGACATTACTTTATGCCCTTGTACCATGCTCACTGTGCTGCTGGACATTACTTTATGCCCTTGTACCATGCTCACTGTGCTGCTGGACATTACTTTATGCCCTTGTACCATGCTCACTGTGCAACGGAAAGTGTAACAGATGTGATTAAAGCGGGAATCAGAGACTGAAACAATAACAAAGCCTTCATCCCACTCCTGTCTCTGTAAACAGCTGAGGGATGGGATTGGAGAAACGTAACTCCAACAGCTATTGATGCAAGGACTGGACATCCATACAAATTTGGAAAGTGAAGTGGGTTTTGCTGTTTCAGCTTTGTACTTCAGCACATTAGATTGGACATGTTACAATTATGATGTGTTTGAAGAATTTGATGTCATTTTCATCTATCTATTGATTTCTACATTGGCAACTTTAGTCAAAAGCTTTACGAAATACAATTGTTCAGTATATCCTGGCTAAGAGATTCTCTTAGACACAACCATCGTGGAGTCCCAGTCCCACAATATACAAACCCCCAATATGACTTTCTGCGCTTATAAACTGGTTACAAATAGAATTTGAGCAGTAAAAAGTCTATGATGTTACATCATACTCATTATATAGGGTCTCATACCACGGCCACCAGAAAAATCAACATTCAGGATGTAAACCACCCGGTTTATAAGAGAAAGTATACCAAGGGTATGACCTCACTTTACTGCTCTAATTACGTTGGTAACCGGTTTAGAAGCAAAATAAGGCAGGGTGAGGATTGTGATTCATTGCCAATATACCATAGCCAAATGCTGTGAACTACATAAATCCACCAACAACCAAAACGTCAAGAGAAGTTACCTATCCATCTCTTTTTATTCTACAATTGTGGCCAAAGGTTTTGAGAAATACACAAATATTAGTTTTCAGACGGTCTGCTGCCTCAGTTTTTATGATGGCAATTTGCATATACTTCAAAATATCATGAAGAATCATCAGATGAATTGTAATTAGTCCCTCTTTGCCATGAAAATGCACTTAATCCCCCATAAACATTTCCACTGCATTTCAGCCCTGCCACAAAAGGACCAGCTGACATCATGTCAGTGATCCTCTCTGTAACACAGGTGAGTGTGTTGATGAGGACGAGGCTGGAGATCACTCTGTCATGCTGATTGGGTTAGAACAACAGCTTTAAAAAGAGTGTGGGGCTTGAAATCACTTTTCTTCCTCCTTTAACAATGGTTCCCGGCAAGGAAACATGCGCAGTCATCATTGCTTTGCACAAAATGGGCTTCACAGGCAAGGATATTGTTGCTAAGAAGATATTGTTGTACCTAAATCTACCATTTATCAGATAATCAAGAACTTCAAGGAGAGAGGTTCAATTGTTGTGAAGAAGGCTTTAGGGTGCCCAAAAAAGTCCAGCAAGCACCTAAAGTTTATTCAGCTGTGGGATGCAGAGCTTGCCCAGGAAGCCACTTCTCTCCAGGAAAAACAGCAGGGACAGACTGATATTCTGAAAAAGGTACAGAGATTGGACAGCTGAGGCCTGGGGTAATTGTTTTCTGATGATTCCCCTTTTCCGATTGTTTGGTGCATCAGGAATAACTCTTGTTCAGAGTAGAAAGGGTGAGTGCTACAATCAGTCCTGTGTCATGCCAACAATAAAGCATCCTGAGACCATTCATGTGTGAGGTTGCTTCTCAGCAAAGGAAGTGGGCTCACTCACAATTTTACATAGCCATGTGTTCTGCCAAGAACAACTTCTCCCAACCATCCAAGAACAGTTTGGTGATGAACAATGCATTTTCCAGCATGATGGAGCACCTTGCCATAAGGCAAAAGTGATAACTAAGTGACTCGGGGAACAAAACATTAAACTTTTGAAGCCATGGCCAGGAAACTCTCCAGACCTTAAACCCATTGAGAACATGGGGTCAATTCTCTAGGATGGACCAACAAAAACCCACAAATTCTCACAAACCCAAAAATTCTTGATTATGCAAGAATGGGCTGCTATCCGTCAGGATGTGGCCCAGATGTTAATTGACAGCATGCCAGGGCAAATTGCAGAGGTCTTGATGAAGAAGTGTTATTCTATAGAAGAAATATTGACTCTTTGCATGTACTTAATGTAATTGTTAATAATAGCCTTTGACACTTATTAAATGCTTGTAATTAACCAACACAGCAGCATTCTTTGGGTAAACCAATACTTGTGTCATTCTCGAAACGTTTGGCCACGGCTGTATTAATGTGTAAGCAGAGTACCAGGCTAAACCTAATTCATGTTTTTCCCCCCCGACGTGTTAAGAGTGACCTCTATGGGTGAGATGTAATACTGTAGTTTTCGTTGCTTGGCAGCTTGTTATCTGACCGTTCAGAATCATTACAACACATCTTTGTTTTTCAACCAACCCTTTAATTTTTGTTAACACTGCCGTCTACTGGATAGAAAGAGGCATGCAAGCGTATTGCCTCCGCCGCTCTCCACATGGAGGAAAAGTGGATCCGCCTCCTGTGTTTTTAATCACGTGACATTCTTGTTTAGTGCATAACGTTCACTCCTGGCACACTATCGTTTTCACTTATCCTACAGTGGAGTGTTCCTCTTAAAATCGACTGAAAAATGGTTACAACGGAGAACTTGTCTGGCGAGACAGGTGGTCAAAGGGAGCCTCAATTTGGCCAGGATGCGTCCTCGATGTCAATGGACATGGACACAGCAATCGTGCTTCTTGGAGCTGGGGTGACGGTGCTCACACACCCTCCGCTGTACGTCAAGCTGTTAATTCAGGTACTATCTGTAGCCGTGGTTGACAGCTCTATTAGGATAACATTGTTTTGCATACATTACAGTGCTTTTGAGTTTGCTTGCTATAACTAGCTAGGTAAGCATGCCTTATCTGACACGTAACGTAGACTAGGCATCGGTTCTCCTTTACACGTCCCCACTCAAACCTCAAGCACTGAGTCAGTGTCATCTACTCTATAAGTACGTTTTTCTGAGGAGAGCAAATACGCGCTATGTAGCTAACATGCTGGAACCAGCAATGTTATTTATATTTTATGTCAACGACAAATACTAATACATCGCCAATATTCCAGCAGTCATAAATACTAAACGAATGCAACCTCTTAGTTAACTGAAAGTGTGTGCCAAATGTCTACAGCTACAAAAGCTACAAAATGTCGAACGACTAACCCCTCTGAATGCTACCTTGCTTCCAGTATACTAAGGAGTGTGTGCTTTCAGGTCGGACACGAGCCCCTCGCCCCAACTGTTGGAACCACCATGTTTGGGAGGAAAGTACTGTACCTTCCTGGATTCTTCTCCTATGGTGAGTGGGAAGAAGAATGTCCATCCTAATGTTTCACCCTGTATTGAAAGGACCAGGTGACGGACATGGTGTCTTTCTGCCCACAGCACAACACATAGTACGAGTGGATGGAAAGTGGGGACTCTTCCGAGGTCTGTCACCTCGTATTATGTCCAGCGCCATATCCACCATGATCCGGAGTAAAGTGAAACAGGTGAGGGGACCCTAGAACCAGAGAAGAGTTGGGTACTACCCCCCTGTAATATGTTGGGCCAGATCTCAAATAGTTTTTTTAAAACTCTCAATTAGGACCAAAGATAAATCATACATTTATGTTCCCTCCAGGCAGTTCCAGCTGAGGAGGCAGAGCACGTTTCAAACAAAGACAACTTGAAGACCTCTCTCAGGAAAGTGGTGAAAGAGGTAAGAATATGGTGAAACAGGGCACATGGCGATAAATTGTCAAATGGACCTACAGTTTCTCTCAAGTGTATTCACCCCCCTATACTTTTCCACATGTTATTGTGTCACAACATGAAATCAAAATGTATTAAGCAAAACCAAATATTTGACAATGTCAAAGTAAAAATAAAATCAGCCAATTGATCTCAAATCAATAACACATATAAAACCAATAATAATTGATTGCATGTGTATTCAGCAACCTTCATATAATGAATTAAAGACCAAGCTGATAAACAGTAATGCAATTTCTTTCATAGCATATATTGGTCATCTTTACTAAGGGAAGAAATCATTTGGAGATGTCATTTCTTTTGCAGCATCCTGACACTCTTTGACTCTATTGTTATGGGCCTCAAAGTTCAGCAGAATAATCGTTTCTATTTCTTCCTAAATGGAAAAGCCACTAGTGAAGGGGTGATGTTATTCGCACACTAATGCTTGGCAGTGATTGTTTGATTTGCTCTTTATCTCTCTCAAGACCTCACATGAGATGGTCATTCAGTGTGTTTCCCGTATTGCCACTCATCCCTTACATGGTAAGTCCTAAAGTTATTACATTTTTTATTGTCTATTTTCTTTTGTAATGGCTAGAAGTATAGAGTCTTGTTTTGTTTATTGTTTTGTTTTGTAATGGCAGGAAGTATTGTCTTGTTTTTTACTGCCGGTTTTCTTTTGTACTAGCAGGAAGTACAGTCTTGTTTTTTTATTTTCTGTTTTGTTTTGTAATAGCAAAAAAAAACTATGTTTTTCTTTTTAGATAGGCAATGGGTCGCACTGTTTAAAATGTTAACAACTGTCAAATGCTTGCTATTTAATTATTTAGCAAAACCTATTTTTAAATGCGGACCCTGTATCACATTGGCTACTCAGTATTTAAATGTTTAACTCATCTGGAAATTGTTTATAATTTTAGATTTATTTTGTAAGAACAGTCATTTGTGAATATTCATAGAAAATCATTTTGAATCAGATATTTGACAGACAACATGTTGAAGACTGTGCCATGGGCATATTGACTAGGCACATTGTTTCCTCTCCTAACAACAAACTGTTTTGTGTTACAGTTATCTCAGTGCGCTGCATGGCCCAGTTTGTGGGGAGAGAGGTCAAGTACAGGTAAGGTATGATGACACAAAGCATATCTCACATAGTGGTTGACAGTTGCTTAATATGTCTTGAATGCTATGTAATCCATCTTACATATTGCAGGAACATCATGAATAAAAAGCGTGTTTATCAGTCTTGCAACTTCATGGTTCTACAAACTTTTGCCCCCCCCCAAAAAAAACAACAGCAAAAACAAACAAATAAAGAGCAAGAATGTATGTGTGTCAACAATTTTCAACAATAAACTAACTACAAACCATTTATGTAATCAATTTTGGAGGAAATACATCAGAGGAGGTGGTATAGCATGTTAGAAAACAGATGTTCTTTAGGTTAAACTTGAAAAATTGCTATGCAATATACAGAGTTTGTAGTTAAAATGTGTTGGGTTGAACTTTGATAACATGCTGTGGGCTGCCTTTCTAAAGCACTGCAAATAAACCAGGTGCTGATGTCAATTAGATTTTCTAAGCAACCGGTTATAGTAAAAGAATAGGATCTGATTGCATGATAACATTTGTATTTTATTGATTTTGACAGGATAAGATATCTTTGTGGTGCTGGACATTTTGATAACCCATAAACCCAGGACTTTTAATAGCTGTGACCTATTGAAATTGCAAATTACTCTTATTCTAAACCCGTTGTAAATTTCTAAAGTTTTCATATTTGTTTCCTTTTTTAACCTGGAAGAGGGTTTTTCAGCTGCGTCAACAAAATCTTCCAGGAGGAAGGCATAGGGGGATTCTTTGTGTAAGTCACGCCATTTATGCCTTTTTATTTATTATTATCCTCATTGTTTACGTGGGTCTTCAAATGTGTGGCTAAATAACTTTATGCTTAATTTATTATTATCCTCAATATTCTCTGGCGTGACATTATTATCATTTATATTACAGTTATAGTGCTTTTTTCTTTTCTTCTGGTGACCAAATCTGACCCAAGTTTTCACTTCGTAAACTTTTGACCAAGTTTTGACCAGTACTATATGTATGCTCTTCTCGCTTATTGGATGTTGTGTGTTTGCAGGGGGGTTGTGCCCCATGTCCTGGGTGAGGTCATCTTCCTGTGGTGTTGTAACCTCTTGGCCCACTTAATCAACACTTATGCCGTAGATGACAATGTAAGGACAATTTAGACCCATCTAAGGACTGGTTTGAGGTTGGCAGCTCTTAGGCCAAGATTAATACAGTAAATAAATGTTTCGAAGTCAGATGTATTTTTGATACCTTTTTGGTGATATCCCAAAATAAAAATAGTACAAGATCTTCCTGTTTTCTTGTTTAAAATGGATGAATATGAGGTGTGTTAAATTCTTCCAGCTGATCACTGAGCTGTAGGGTGTGTTTAATGGTAGGTACTAGGAAGTCCGTTCTTATCTGACCCGTCCAACACAATCTCACAACTCAGATCAGATACCCCAGAGATGAAAATATGTTGACATTGTTTTCTGTAAACAAAACTGCTCTCGGGACAACTCTTTGGGCACCAAGACTATAAAATCCTCACCCTGTTTAAGTCGTACATTATCACAGCTTGCGCATAGCCACTGTAAACAACAGGATAGATTCTCACCCCAAAAATCTCAGTAATCCAGCGTTTCTGAATAATTTAAAAAGTACCAGTACCTCTGTCAGACCTAAGTGTTTCCCTCTCACCTCTTGTTGTAGTTCAGCCAAGCCCCAGCAGTGAGAAGCTACACTAAGTTTGTGATGGGGGTGAGTGTAGCTGCACCATCTCTGCACGTCACGGCACTGCGTTTTATGATGGAGACGTGGTGGTGTGGCTTCTCATCGTTCTAATACACGCCTAGTTTTACAATGCTAATCAGACGGTGTTGTACTTTGGGGAGTGTTCAACCTGTTTACCTTTTTTAAACTCCTCCTCCAGATTGCAGTAAGTGTGTTGACGTATCCTTTCATGCTGGTGGCAGATCTAATGGCCGTTAACAACTGTGGGTAAGTGATTATGTGCAGTTCACATCCTCCAAAAATAGGTTATATGTGTATACTAACATTTGAGCTTAGTGTGGCTTAAATGAAATTAAAGAAATGTGGGACCAAATGAAACTATCAGGAAAATGTATCTGAATAATAAATGAAAAGGTTGCGCTTCACAGAGTCAGCATAATTGAAGCACACACAGCATTCCTTTTGCCCTTTGGAAAACGTGGTGGTGCAAAAAAAGAGACCATGTTTTTTTTACTGGTTTCTGGAACTCTGGGAACATTTGATTAATTCAAAATGTAACTTTAAAAGTGATTATCCTGTTAACAAATTCAAGTAATCTGTTGTTGACAGAGCTGGCTGATCAGACAGAAGGCCAGCTGGCGAATTAGCTGTCTACAAGCATCTGTTCTTGGTCTGGTATACAACCAAGCTGTTCTGTTGTTGGAGTTCACCTACACCATACCAACAAAGAAAAGCTGCTTTTGATAATATATTGTTTTTCCAAATGTTTATATTAGGCAATATGCTGCTCCAACAAATGAAGGGAACACGTAATCATCACAGGATAACACTATGTCAATTCAAGTTCAGGGATATCAATCTTTCCCGTTAGGAAGCATAAGCGATTGTGAATCAATGTGACCTGTTCTGGTGCAAAAAGTCACAATAGTTTTGCAGGTGGTGGCTACAGACAACTGCACTCTTCTTATCCTTCCTCACGGATTCTTCTCAAATTTAGCGTTTTGATTATGTCCTTGTCACTACTGGTGGCATAAGGAGGAGGAGACACCAGGAGACGGGCCGTTACACGAGGAGAGCTGGACGGGGCTGTAGCAGGGCATCAGCCCAGCAGCACGACCGGTATCTGCTGTGTGCGAGGAGGAACAGGAGGAGCGCTGCCAGAGCCAAACTGTCAGAAACAGACTCCATGAGGGGGGCATGAGGGCCCAACATCCTCTAGTGGGACCTGTGCTCAATGCCCAGCACCGGGCAGCTTGATTGGCATTCGCCGGGAACACCAGATATGGCAGGTCCACTGATGGCGCCCAGTTCTCTTCACACTGAGCACATGTGACAGACATGAAAGAGTCTGGAGACGATGTGGTGAACGTTATGCTGCCGGCAACATCATCCAGCATGACCGGTTTGATGGTGGGTCATTGATGGTCTGGGGAGGCATGTCCTTGGAGGGTCACACAGACCTCCACCTGCTTGCCACTGATACCCTGAGGTACCGGGATGAAATCCTCAGACCCATCGCCGGTCCTTACGCTGTTGCAGTGGGCCCTGGGTTCCTCCTGATCCAGGACAATGCCTGACTTTATGTGGCAGGTCCTGGGTTGCAAAGACATTGATGCCATTGACCAGCCCTCATGTTCTCTAGATGTGAATTAAAATCAGAACCACAAAAGTTACTAATGATATAGATTGCCAAACGTAGTCATTCCCAATGTGTACAGGTTGATGGAATGACTTATTACAGGCTCCTGAAAATACTAAATTGCCAGAGGGTTACCTTCCCTTGTTATTATTCAGTATTTCCTCTGGAGGTTTACAGCTTGTTTCTATCTTAGATTATTCATCAAGTATTTGTTGTTATACACTTGTATAACATTTTACTGATCTTTTTTAAGGGTTTTGAGACATGTCATGAGTATTTCCATGGTTTGGTGTACCGTACTCTTCATACGAATAAAACAAATTATACAGTAATAGGTGTTAATGGAAGACTTCACCAAACATTTCTGATAATGAATATTGTTTGTTTTGGTCACATACATTTTAAACATGATGAAGGCAATTTAAATCAGTAAAACCTGATTTCACCCACTGTAGATCTGGTAGATGTCCAAACGTTTTTGGTCAATGTCGAGCTAGTGTGCTTACCTTGTAGTTGATCTGCCTGGTGTATCCACAGTCTGGGGGCTGGTCTCCCCCCCTACTCTCCGATCTTCAAGTCCTGGGTCCACTGTTGGGCTCACCTGAGGCATGAGGTACAATCACTCTCACAACTGGAGCCAATGAAAAGCATGTTATTCTGGTAATTGTGTGTGTGTAATGTTGTGTTCCTCATCCACTAGGGCCACCTGTTCAGAGGATCCAGCTTTTTCTTCCGCCGTGTGCCTGTGACAGCAATGACCTTGACTGAGGAGTGATGTCATCTACTCCCCAGTCAACCTGTTCTCCCTCCTTATCTGTACACTGAGAGACCAACAACTTAGCCCACCTTAAAAACCTTGGAGGATACAGCTGGAACTGTAAGATTGGAAAGGGCAAGGTGATATACTAAACTTTATTTCTCTAAATCAACGTCAAAATTGTCTTGATAATAATGTAGCCGCTTACTTGTAAGAGATCAGAAAAGTGAAGAAATGTCCCTTAAGTCCCCTACACATGATAAGCACCAAGAATGCTTTTTTGTGGCTGTCCCATTTGTCTGATGTGGGGCAGACATTTAAACCCAAACAAGCTACGGCGCTATCCTGGACGCAGGTGAACTAAGCGCAAAGTTCTAAGAATTATTTTACGCAGCGTTCAAAGGTCAAGTGTTTTAAACTTGACCCTTGCCATCAATGGCCTCCTGGCACCCAACCAGTGGCATTTCTGATTGATTGGGTACAAGCCCTCGTGCCAATTTCAACTCCCCATTTTGATGTCAAATCAAAGTGTCTAATGGACCCATATTTGCCTTGCCTTGCCAACTCTTCTCCAGCATGTGATCAGGGAATAGACTTGGGCTAGTTATCTTTAGCGCTATAGCTACTTACACTGCTGTGGAATGCTGTTTGGGTCTTTGCTTGTCAGAATTAACGTGTTAAATAATTAACACATAATTAACTATTTAAGAATTAGAAATGTATTATAGATCTGTCCTGAAAACAAGTCATCTTGTATTTTCTTAGCAATGATTTTTCTTAATATAACTATATTTACTTTTTTCTATTAAAATAGTTGCACATGAAAATAACTCAAAGACCTAAACAAGGTGGCCTAATAGCCCGTTTGAACCTAGCAAAAGCTAAATAACATTGTAATTACCATAGAAATTGGTGATTACAGATTCTAAGCTTATTTGATGTTGAATAGTGAAATGTACTTCCTTTATTGACAAACAAAGCCCCAAACCATGTTCAACACTACAAATTGTGTGTGACTGATACTACTCATACTATATGCTGATGTCAGGGTGCACCCTATCTTGCAGAGATCAAGGCACTGAACGCTGATCAAGGACCTTTAGTGAGCAAACTGTGTTTCCCTTAGTGAGCAACAGACCATTGTTTCCAAAAGATTTCCTCTACCCTGTCATATAAAAACGTTATTTCAAGGATCACCAATACTTTTTCAATAAGAGCTATGCCACTCAGCAATTTTTTGGACTGTTTTGTATTATTTCAATCTGAACAATGAAAGATCATCAGGGAGTTATTTATGTATACGAAAGCATCAGGGTTTGGATGGAACAAATGGTTTCTCGTAAGAAGGAGACACAAATCAACCATTCTTCTCTGACTTCTGCCCATAGAACGGCCGCTCACTGGATGTTTTTTGCTTGTTGTGCCATTTTCTGTAAACTCTAGACTCGTTAGTGTTTGACCAGAAGGTCAGCAGTTCCTGAGATGTTGGAACCATCACCACTGGCACCAACAGTCATACTAAAGTTAAAGTCGCTCAAATAACGTGATCCCCAATCCAGTGTTTAGTTGAACGTCAGCTAAACTTAATGACCGTGTCTGCAGGCTTTATGTGTTTGGTTGCAGCCACATGATTAGCTGTTTGGTTGTTTGCATCGACCAGAAGGTTTAAGTAGCTTTTACTATCCCAGCCCAAACTTTTTATTTTATTTATTAGTTTGTTTTCTATTTTTAACTACGAGTCGCTAACCTTCAGAGCTTTATCTTAACAACTTAAAAGAATGTGCAGGGATATAATGTTTTTAAGTTTTCATGTTTTTTTCATATACACTATACTTTTCTCCATCAAATGTTGTGATGGCCTTGACTTATGGCTGCAAGTACTCGACCACTGTGCCTCTCAGGAGCCCAAGGATATATGGTTTTGCTTCAGACAGCAACCATATCTCTGCAGTGCAACGGTGCTTATTTATCAGTTCATAAAGTAGTTCTAGACTTTTGACTAGATGAGGTTTTGGGTTCTGTCTAATTGGTTATTTTTCAGTGAAGCACACACTATTTCAAATATAGGTTTTTTTAAAGGACTAAAGACTGGTCTACCTTGTATTTTTATTTTTGTCATGGATATGTAGAATGAAATTGGTATTGTCACAACCCAAATGCAAAGTTACAAGAAAATCTATACCCCCTTTGCAGAGTCTTTATATTTAGCAAATTTTCCAAATAAATGTTTCTTGATTATTTTCTGTTAACTCGCAAGAGTTCTTACTTGGTGGAAGCTTAATTGGCAGCCATAAAAACTGTGAATAATTTTAAATACAATTGTACTAACTTTGAATACAATGTTGTTTCTCACTAAATATGTTTGGCATTCATTAATAAAGTTATATTTCAGTTGTGTCTCAGATCTTTCCAGCAAGGGTACATAAATTCTTAGAGTGAACAAAATCGGAAAATCCATTAACCCTTTCAAAAGCCTAAAAAACTACAAACTCCATCGAACTGCTTGATTTTTAGAATGAAGTGGCAGGTTTAATTTATACATTTTATCTGAGAATGTATTTCCTTTACATTATTATGTATTATGTTCCTAAAACTGTAGCTAGTACTTACCAGAATGGCTTGTCTGTCTTGTCTGTTCATGCATGGTACATGCATGCAAGTATTTACTTACGGGATATTAGCTACTGCAATATGGCTTAAATATCAGTGACCTCCCTATCAAATGTACTAACTTTATAAACAGACAATATTCACTGTTTCCCTAAAAAGTGTTACTAAGTTAGTAGAATGGCATAACTGTAATTGCTGCCGAAACAGTGTGAAGACATGCAATCAACATATCTTTGTGTTTTGTTATTATTCCTTAAAACATTTACCTTTAAAAATAAGCATTGATTATTTGGCAGCAAAAAACAAATGTATTCCTCTTTCAGACTTGATGTTATCACTGCAAAACTGCACAGAGTGGCTAGAATTTCATTTTCCACTGTAAATTATGGCTAAGGGTATGTTCCAGAATTTTTATCCAAACACACCTGTTGTATGAGTTTCTTTTGGCTTTAGTGGAACTTCCCAGTTAACCAGACAGTTGTCATTGGACCACTTGTAGTGCATGTATGGTAAATATAAATAATTACCTTACTTATTGGTTTAAATATTCAGATTTCCCTTGCACCCATGTGCAAACTGCAAAGCAATTTTGACTAGTTATTTTCCTAGTGTGGAGTAGTTTATTACTTTGTTTTAAGCACTTAAGAACCTTTTTGCATCTTTCGTTCATGCAATGAAGCAATAAGGCAAAGGCTGCAGTTCTTTTTCATGAATGGTCTGTGGTAAATTTATTCATGATACAGCACTGCCATCGTGCCTTATTGCACTTAAAATGTTACGTGTTGAATTGTAAATATTTGTGCATTTGTGGAATTAAAGGATTTTACAAGGAGATTTAGTGCAAACAATAACCTGGTGTTTGTTCTTTTTTAAGTTGCCACAGACCCAGTGGTTCATACACACATATAACTGGTTCATGGATTTATTCCCCAAAAAAGCAATGTAACTGAAATGCGTGGAGGAAAGATGATCAATCATGAACCACATAACCTCCCCCACCCCCCAGTTCACCTACGTTTAGAGTATTACAGTCAATATCAGCATGTGAAGTAATTATATCGTGTAAAATCCAATACAAAATGTGATTATTGTTCCTGACTGATTCTTCTCGTGTTGCTAGTGTCCTTGCCACTACTGGTAGCATTAGGTGGTACCTACACCAGCAGTCCAGTCCTCCATACTGTGTCCCAGTAGTCTCAGGAGCATGGATGAGATATCAGATACCCCATTGAGCACGTTTAGGAGGAATTGCATGGGCGATCCTAAGACAGGCCTTCTCATTTAGAATTGAAAATCAAAGTATTTTATTGTCAAATGAACAAAATAAGTGTTGTTCTGAAATTCTTATGGCACAAGTCATCTACATGGGGATATAAGTATATTGCCTCACCCCACAAATGCTCTTTAGGTCCTGGTTCGCACATGCATGGGTTCGCACCGTGTTCGCACATGTATGGGTCCGCACATGCATGGGTTTTACCGTGTACGCACATGCATGGGTTCGCACAGTGTACGCACATGCATGGGTCTCCATGCTCCATTCAGACAGTGAAATTACAACATACCTGTCAAAACAAAGACTCACTACAAAATTCTAAATTGTCAATAAAAAGGATTTAAGATGTGGATTAAATATACCCACGCATTACGATTCAATGTTTGAGAAAATTGTTGTAATTACTAAACAAAAGAGGCTGCATCTGGATTACATCACGACAAAGTTGAGACGTACCACAATAAAAGCATACTTACATCAAACAATAGAAAACAATCTCATCATCCAATATATGTTTAATGACATAGATTTCTCTAAAAGACATGCAAATGTCGCACACGCACGCACACAGCAATATAAATTAAAAATAAAATTATTCCAAGTCATCATTCGCACTTCATCTTACTTCGATACTTTTCAAACTTTACAGCAGGAACATTGGGACATCAAGCATCAGTAACAGGTGAGAGACCAGTCTCAATAGGTTCGGTCCCTGTCAATAACAGTAAAGTCTGGATATTCAGGTACAGCAAGTAATTTAAATACTATTGATATTGATAAAGACCTGTCATTTTCCCCACATGATAGAAACCTACCACTTCTGCCGCTTGGACTACATTCCACTCAATTGACAGCATTCTAAAAGTAACATGCCACAAAATGTATAATCTAGTCCACTATGAGGTTACATTCGATTCATGTGAAGCACACAAGTTTTGAAGGACAGTCACAGATGCCACAAGTAGTAAAATAATTCTAGTTAGACATCACCCCCTTACACCTACAGATGACATCCTTAATGCAAAACAGCTTACTACATCTAGTTCCATTGCCCAACAAGATCATACAAAAGGTTTGATTTTGCTCTCTAGCCAAGGAGATATATATATAAATATAAACCATAAATCCAGAGTATTGTCAGAGATATAAAACAAATTAGGGCATCATGACAGTGCTAATAATCAGTGGCTGACTGTCAAATGAAGATCAAATCCAAAACATAGGCTTCTGGGAAAAACATTTCAGTGGTGTTTCTATTTCTAAACAAACTTGCATAGATCCATGTATAAAACAGCTCTACCATTGATGGTAGTGAAGAACAGCCAATTGCAGGGGAACCAAGCAATTACCATACATTGAAACCCTAGACAATAATACGGAATTATTTTTAAAAAGAGGCTACTCTGAGCTCTCAATGTCTTTGGTTTATAGTTGCCTTGTTGTAACAAGCAGCCTGCCGGAAGCGCCATCATTCAAGGTGCTTCAGTAGAGAGCTCTTCAAAAACATTAAAACATTCACATAATCCCTGATAATTAGTTCACATCCAACAACTCAATTTCTAAAGCTTTTAAATGGACAAACTCATTGTGTATTCTGAGACACTCAGAATACACAAGCCAAAAAAGAAAAACCAGAAACAGCCCAAAAACAGAAAAGTGAGGCATATTGGATTCCAGTCCCTTACTGGTCACCCAGGTAAGACTTTGAAGCCAGGTAAGACTTTGATGTTTATAGAGGAAGTAAAGATGCTGGTTTAGTATGGTCGGCAGGTGAGAATGGCCTCTAGGGTTACAGGTGCTGGTGTAATTCAGTACTGTGGAAAAGTGAAACAGTCTTCTTCAAGTCATAGAAGATCCATGAGAGATGGTCCCCAAACCAAAAGAAATTCAACACCGCCAAGATTTTTGCTTTGGTGGATCCCAAATGTATGTTATGGGGTGGATTAAACCATGGGGTGGATTAGCATACAAGACATACAGAAAACAATTACTCCATGAAGAATTGATCTTGCAAATGATGTAATGGGGACAACAATCATATCTTTCAGCACTCTTTTCAGCACTGGATTTTTTCCAGACTGACAGAGACTTGAGTTGGAGTAGGCCACAGTAGAAAGCCCTTCAACAAGTCTTCTGCTAAGGAAAATAGCCAGTTCCTTCAACAGAATAATAAAACAAGGTCTATCTCCAAAGCACAAATGCTAATTTTGTTTAGAACTCAAATGTTTATCCTGCAGCTAGTCGTTAGGGTTTATGGTGTATCCCTTTTGAACGCCAGTAGCACGAGTGAGGGGACAGAAAGAAGAGGCTTCATCTCTTCCCAGTCTTCATGTAGGATGGGATGGCCCCTCGGGCTGTGAGGCCCTCGAAGCGTTTGTACGTGTAGTTGATGAAGACCCAGTCTTTGTTCTTTAGGTCTGCTTCAGAATGGTTAGACACCACAGGGGTAGCTAAGGGGAAGGAGTCAGATGATTATTTCACACTGAAATGGACCATCAATGACAGCCTTGTTCCAAGATGGCATTAGTTGAATGTATTAATAGGGCTGTATTAATAAAGGTACCAAATGAAAGTGGAAGGACCATTCACAGGAAAGACTAACTGCATTCGTCGCAGACGGTAGCAAAAAAATAAAGTATCAAATGACCAAATGTTTTACAAAAAAACTGTTCAGTGGACACACCACACATTTCCACCAATACTAAAAACCACACACTCCAGTTCTCCTGCATGACCTAGTGAAAACAACACTTCAACTATGATTACTGACAGGCATTGGCGTGGGAGACAAAAAGCAACTTACTTGTTGGCTGGAGGATATCAGAGTCTGGGAACTCATCAAAGTTAGAGGTGTCATCAATGCTTTTGATCTCAATTGGAATAGCAGCAGGCCTCTCTCTATTAACAAAATCGGACCATGGTGTTAGAATGTGATTGGAAACAACATTACCCGTTAATAAATGGCTTAGTCCATAAATAAAGGGTACAAAGCATTTGGTTTGAGATTCATTTAAATATTTGTTTAGGACCATTGTTCAATTCAATATAGCACAGTAAAAGAACACAGATACAGATCAGATACGATTCCTGACAATTCCAGCTGCCACCCTGCTGAGCCCCATATCATCCCACCCTGGTCTGTCCCTGTCCTGCCCATCTGGTCATATTAGTGACCTAGATTAGGCTTTATAGACACTGGACACAGCCCATATAAATTATTATTTTTACTCTTAAACATCATCCAGCACTGGTATGTCTGGTCACCCCTGCGAGTCTAGTTCCTCTCCAGGTTTCTTCCTAAAATCCAGCCTGGGGAGTTTTTCTTAGACACTGTGCTTGACCACTGTTGTTGTGTGCTCCTTGGGGTTTCAGACTGGGTGTTTTTGTAAAAGCACTTTGTGACAACTGCTGGTGTTAAAAGGGCTTTATAAATAAATTGGATTGATTGATGGAGATACAGCTTAGGGCTGCTTTTTACATGGTGCGAGCACACCTTCCCTCCAAGCCACTACGCAAACACCAGCAGCACCTCCCTAAACAAGGCTCTTATTGCCCAGTTACTCAGGCCAGATGGGCAGCTTTAGGTGGTTCCAAACTTCATCCATTTCAAATGATGGAGCCCACTGTGCTCCTGAGAACTTTCAATGTTCTAGAAATGTGTTTTATAACCTTCACTGTATCTATGATTCAAAACAATTCTCCTTGAGTAATATATATATGGATTGGTGTTTGCTCTGACATGCATTGTGATGTGTGGGACCATATATAGATAAATATCTAAATCAATAACATTTGCAACATGTGGACTCCAATCAAGTTCTGAACATATTAGATATAGCTATTTTTAATAAATCGGCACAATTTGTTTTTTTCTTCGCTTTCTCATTTAGGGGTATTGTGTGTAGATTAATGGCAAAGCTATTAAAATAATAAATAAAGTTTACCTAATATGGTCATAGTCCACCCCTTCAAAGAAGGCATTGCTCTTGATGCTTTCCACCCCAGTGGCTCCGATCCGATGCTCCTCTTCACAGCAGAACCTTAGGATGAGGTCCTTGGCTTTCTCAGAGATTGGCACTTCCGGGGGAAAGATCAGAGTCTCCCGCCAGTTCATGACCTTCCTGTAGGTCTCTTGGGGGGTCTCTGAGCAGAACGGGGGATAGCCTGGAATACAACACATTCATAGGATCAACACACAACCCAAGCATTGCCAAATGCATCAGACCTCTACAGCTCTGACTTTTATAGATGTTTATATGCCAATTTCCAATATCAAGCAATTACGTTTTAGAGTCTGCAAGAGGATCTTACCAATCAGCATCTCGTACATGATGACTCCAAGGCTCCACCAGTCGCAGAGCTTGTTGTATCCGTTCTGCATGAACACTTCAGGGGCAATGTAGTCAGGCGTGCCCACGGTAGAGAAGGCCTGAAGGTGGGGAAAACTTTTTAAAAACACTAGATTCCAAGGTATCTTAATATCCAATGTTACTTAGACCACCCCAGAATAAGTGTCCGTGTAGAAGATATCCTGCCCTCATCTAGTTTTCTCACCAGCTGTCTCCGATTCTTCTTCCACGTCTCTGCTTTCCTCTTTGAGTTCATGTTATTGAACGCTGGAATGAAAATGGAAAAGTTCTATAAAATGATGCAGGTGACATTAAAAATAAATTGCGATTAAGGATAATGTTTCAGGATAATTACATAAATCTAAATGATGTACACATTGGTAAATGCAATAATTAATGTTTAATACATTTAATTAATTTAACAATTAACAAATCTTCACAAGGTTAGTAGTCAAACAAGTAGCATTGGGGAAGCTGCTTTGAAAAGGTGTGTAATTTTGCCTATTAAACAAAACTATGTTTGAAGTGACAATTGGTTAGATCTAATGCCAAAAACGTATTGCCTAGTTCAATAGTTTTTTCTTTCCATAAAAAAGTTGTTCCAGTAGTTAACTACACCACTACATGGCAAAACAGTTATAAACTACTCAAAACACAACATTCATTTTTTATTGACTTTAAGTAGAAACATTACAGACACTATTTGGAAAATCTTTTCAAATTAATAGAAATTATAAAAGCCTTAAACCATTGTGGATCAGATTTACCCCATTATAAACCAAATATTACCTCATTGTGGATCAGATTTACCCCATTATAACCCAAATATTACCCCATTGTGGATCAGATTTACCCCATTATAACCCAAATATTACCCCATTATTTATGCTTCGCAACAATGTGCAGCTCCAAAATGCTTCCAATTATCACACCAATTTTAACAACCAAAGGTCTACAAAGATATCAGATTGCGGCTATAATAACCACCAAGCTGTTAGTATGTAAAAGAAGTTTGATTGGGGATGCCTGACTTTGCTTACTGAAGTCGCTAGGCAGACTGTGGTTGAGGTTCTTGTAGAACTCTGTACGATGGGCCCTCTTCAGACCCGTGCATAGACCAAAATCAGACAGCTTAACGTGACCCTGAAACAATTCAACAAAAACACTTTTAGTACTGGTCATATTCAGGGCCATTGCTAGAAATTCTGGTCCCCTGAGAATGTATATTTCTGGGTCCCCTCACTTAGACAACATCAAAATGATTATGAACAGTGCCCACTCCAAGACAAGGGCACTGTGAATCACTTCCACCGTTCCCAGCGATAGCTACCGCTCTGGTCATGTTAATATTACACCATAGCAAAACATTTGCAACAGAAACCAAAACGAGTGTTTCTCATTAAACAAATCTAGGTGATTTTCTTAAAACTATTAATTGTTCAACTTGTCCAAACCACCACAGTTTTAGCTCACAACTGTGTTTCTTTGAGTCCATGCTCAGCCTCACCCTGGAGTCTAGTAGCAGGTTGTCAGGTTTTATGTCTCTATGGATAAAGCCCAGTTGGTGGATAGAGTCGATGGCTAACACTGTCTCAGCGATGTAGAACTGAGTGGCCTCCTCAGTCAGAGTATCCTTCTTCATCAGCAGGGTCATCATGTCACCTGTATGGGACAGCAGGTGTCATTACATATTGGAATGTCCTGTATTGTTGATTATTTTACAACAATGGCATACTTTTGTTATTTCATACAAACACATTTGAAATACATATATAAAACTTATATATATTTTCATCTCCTACTCCTTCCTAAATTTGTAAGGGACAGTATTCAGAAAGTCTAAGATTACAAGTGCTGAGTAGAGTGGAATATGCTCATCCGGCTAATTTGCAAGCTGCCAATTGGAAATGTTTTACTTTGACCCAAAACAAAGAATCTAGAGTTCTGACATATAGGTGTCATACCACCAGGCAGGAACTCCATTATGAGGTAGAGGTTCATCTTGTCCTGGAAGCTGTAGAACATCTTGACCACCCACAGACTGTCTGCCTCCACCAAGATGTCTCTCTCTGCACGGATGTGGCCCACCTAAAAACACACGCACACACCTCCAAATTGGAAAACAAGCTCTGGGTAATGGCTGTATTGGAATGGAAAAAAGGACCTATATGAAATACAACCGCATTATTTCATGTGCCAGATAATATTTCCCCTCACCATCCTCCTAGCTGCATCACTTTCTTCATTTCAGACACATGTCTGAATCCAAAACACCACTTTTGATATTTGTGGGAAACAATGAAAGTTTACCTCCCCTTCTGGTAAGGCCACCTCACCTGTTCCTTTTCCAACATGTCAGCCTTGCGAAGGATCTTCATTGCATACACATGACCTGTGTCTTTCTTCTGTACCAGGCGCACCTGGGGTCAAAGTGAGGAGCAAAAACAAAATAGTTATTGAATAACACATGAAAGTCAGCATGGCTACATGGGTGTGCATAAAAGGGTTATTCCTACCTCTCCAAAAGCTCCTCGGCCAATCACCTTGAGGGACTCAAAGTCTTCCAGCCCTAGGCGGGTTCTTTTGAGACGCAGGAACTCTGTCTCTTTCCTGGCATGCTGGGAGCGGCGCATGCATTTCTTCACAGATCGAAGGGCCAATGGTTAGATTGGTTAGAAGGTGTGTGTGTGTTTGTGTGTGTGTGTACGCGTCGGTGTGTGTGTGTGTATTCAACCTCACCTCTTCATCGGCCAAGCCCTCTAGGTCCATCGCCTTCTCCAACTTTTGCTGCCTGCACAATTACAAAAAAGTATAATTGAATGTTTATCATGCAATGATTCTTTGATTTTAGCTGACCATTTAAAATACATATATGTATCACCTGCCCAATGCAACAAAACTACTGAGGATATAAACACACTGAAATCAGACCAGTCTTCATTGTGGTCCTCTAAATCAGGATTTTTTTTTTAAAGAAATCGACTATGATTTCTGTATCTACCTATGGTTTTTAATTCTAGCCTATTTACACATACCTAATATATGGTAAAAGTAATTATTTTTATTGTAGATTAGCCTCATTAAGCCAGATTAAAATGTTTTAAATAAACTAAATGAATTACATTGTCAGTATCATCAATAATATTTCCATCACTACAAAAGTTTAACTTGCATGAGTGGCCAGGCCAGCAGGATAAGGCAACAAGAAACCGTGTCAAGTTCCAAGATTAACAGTTCATGGTTTCATAGAAAGGTGTCCAGGAAAATTATTAATTGAAATTCTGTTGTTCATCCATTTTGTAGAGGGTTGCTCTGGAAACTAGCCTTAGTCATGTAGCCACTGGATTTCTTAACAATGTGTGGCACCATTTAGGCCAATGAGTAGACTGGGCAACACATAGCTTACCACTGAGTTCATAAAACAGTCTCAGCATCGCATCTGTCTACTGCACCTTCCCTTTCCCCAAAGCTTTACATGACTTCAAATGCTAGATTCTTAACCTACAGTACACACACATTTACTTCAAATATGACATTCCAAAAGCTAGCTACTATGCCAATGTTAGCTCAAAACACTAATGAAAGGTCACTGGTGTGGCTACATACCATCCTTTCCTGTACACACACACACACACACACAAAGGTGAAATTCCTCATGAAATTCCACAGCAAGTGCCTCACTCACTATAATAATTCTTCATTAGTCTGCATTACTTCTGAACAGAAATGACCTTAGTGGGTGGAGCTCACCAGACCGATGTCCTTAAAGAATGTCAGGGAGGGGGGGTCTATTGTTAACATGAACCAGGGAGGTCATCTGCCCAACAACAAAACAAAAAACAAGATGGAAAAGATACTACTAAAAAGCGTCTTTACAGATAACGCAAACATCACCGATTCTTAGTTGTGAAGTTCATATTCACAGAAACAAAAAACCAGTGGAATGCATTGGTGGAAAGCTGCCCGTTGACTCAGCCTAGCGGGGTGAATGCATGTACAGTTGGGCTCCATCCCAGTAACTCCTCAAACGCATGCGAGTTGAAGGCACAGGAGAATACTGAGCAGTTTGTTATCCACTGGGTGGGATAATCATTCTGTGAGGATGTGCGGTGGTGTGAGACCAACGCTGCTGACTTGACCTTTACGCAGTGTTCAGTGAGGCTCACTGGAAAAGGCCCAAAAAGCAGACCATATTTGTGGGTGGACCAGACTATTCGACATACCTGCGCTGTTATGATCTACTCTTGCAGACCAACAGTCAGTAACACTGCACAGCAAGTCATATGAACAGCTCTCAACCAGAGACTGGGGTTTGCCCTTAACAAGTCCAGATCCTCATCAAAAGAAAACCGCAACAACACAGTAACATTAGCGGAAGAAAAACATACATTTGGTGCGAGTTAGAAGCTCATGTATGCTATTGTTTTAACGAAGAAAAGACAACAACATTCCAGCTTCATGCAAACTGCAGATTTCTTTTAAATTAACTTATTCATACCTCATTTCCCTCTCCTCATGTTGGGCAATAAGGTTGCTGTAGAAATTCTCCAGGGTCACTTTGGCCATGGTCACACGCTCCTTAGTATGGTTACTCATCGAGGAGCAGGAGCTTTGGCCTGTCATTGCCATGGTTACCTGAGGGATGCATAAAAGAAGGGGGTGGGTGGAGCCTTTAGCCATTACAGGAAATAGGCCTAAAGTAGTCCAAAGAAAGTTGCATTCTTGCAATCACCGTCCTTTGAAATGTACTTTTCATTCACGCCAGGTTTGAGGCATATAGTTTTTACATTGAGCCATGAGTTAACTTTCACTACCAAATTCTAAGTTGTAGCCGAGACCATCACTGTTTAATAAAGAGGGGCTCAAGAAAATTGGTCACTAAGTTCCTGTACAGCTGTTCAGATTTCACTCAGCCTTTCAGCACGGTTGAGCAAAAGGGCAATTGTAACCCTCAGGTAGCAGTAGGAGGAAGGGAGCGGAAAGGGGAGAAACGCTTTACACAATGAGACAGCATACTGCGGACATAAGCCAAGCACGTGCAGCTGCCTGACCAGCACCATATCAGTTTTTACCTTAGGTAGGGTATATCAAATATTTATCTATATTTATATTATTCTACACAAACCTGATTAATAGAAATAAGTTAATTGCCAGTTTATTATTCCACTTAAACTCCTCTTGATTATTAGCCAAAGTAAAAATCAACAGTAAATCACCAATTTCTTTGTTTTACAATGTCTGTGTTTCATTACATTTCTTTCCTATGACCTGGTTGACAAGACCAGAACAATTTATTCAGAGTATGGCCAGTGCTTAGAACATATATCATATTGTTACCTTTTATTTAGAAATGTTTGCGGTGAAAAAAGAAAGCAATTCTGATAATACCCAATGTGATTAAATACTCTAAGCAAACAAAACCAACCTGTGACAATAAGGTGTTTTTATTGATAGCCTATGGATAGTGTATCCAAAACCTATAGACTAGTATATACTATTTAACCTTAGCAGTCAGTTCATTAGAAAAACACTGCATTACACAGTGAATCACCTAAGGGTGGCTTGCTATGTAATGCAGGCAGAGGAATTCACTAACTCTAACACTAAACTACATACATAGCGCCAATCAACGGAAAAAACAAACTGGTCGGGACCAAAACAAACGTAGTGGCTGTTGCAACTAAGGTATCCCAATAATTATTATTTTGTAATACATCATGAATGCTCTATTTTGATTAAATATGACGCGCGTATATTAATATAATTCTAAATATGTAACAGAACCGTGCTTATAGGAATTTGAGGATGTCAAACCCATTAATTAAAAGATGTATCCATTGCATCTGCAGTAGGCAGGACTTTCGTACATTACAGGCAAATTAAGTTTCGTTTTGAATATACCAGTAAGCTAGTTGCTAGTTAGCCAATTGATTTAGCCACAAATCGCTACAGCCAGTTAGCAAGGGTGCATTGAAAGTATGCTGTTGTTTTGGATACATTCTACTGCGCCATTAGTTGCAAGTAAAAGAGTAAAATCAAACTGTTGATAACGGGATAGTTAGTACTACTAGCTACAGAAATAACAACGGAGTAGATTACCAACTGTCTAGCTAACCGTTTAACGTATAGTTACTGTCACAGTGTAGGTAATACAAGCGAAAACGTTAGTTCCGTAAACAAACACGTTAACTGTCAAACGTATCTAGTACAAATGCATTATATAAAGAATGTGGTCCAAAACGATACCTAACCACAACCAGGTAACGTTACCTCACCTAGGTAAATCGATCAAACACTGGCTATGAAACATAGCTTCACTAAATTAGCCAGCAGCTAATTTGTCTAAACGAAGTTAGCAAAATTAGCATAGCTAGGTTGTGCTAAAACAGTAAAAGGTAAGTACATTCCATAGTAAACAATAGTTACTTCCTTTAATCGGCTATTCAGCAATTTGTAGGCTGCAAAAAAGTGACGAGTTGTAATACAAAATAATATCAAATATAACGTTTAATTTCACAAAACGAGTATCTGTTTCACTGCAGGTAGTTTATTAACTTACCTTAGGAGGATCAACCTCTCTACGGTCTGCTGTATGTCACTGAGGGAGTACTCCGGTACTTCTAAAATCCTGGTTGGCTCAACTAGTTTGTCTTCTTTCGCTCACAAATGTTTATGATGCATGCCGCCACCTACTGTGCTGGAGACCCTGATTCTTCTTTGAGTGTGTACTAACGCATCACAACCAACGTTAAGGTTCATGTAAAGCCTCCTACTGAGCTGAAGTGTGAGGCAGGGCCTATAATACTTCCTTAAATCCTTATTCTTATCCTACAAAACAAATTATATATCATTCAAGCAAGTCTTGTTTCATACATTTCAAACGTTATTCCTGTGTCAATATAACAGTGTTGTACATTTGAATAGAAAATCTGCATGTTATTTAAATGTTGATACTGTTTTAAAAACTATTTTAATGTGAATATGCCCAAACGCCAGATGGGAGTCATTCTTCATGTAGGTTTCTAGAAAGAGAAAAACATCTGAGGACAGATATTTCAAATGGTTTAAGACATTGCATCTCTGATTGGTTGTTTAACTTCATCAGTTCCATGAGGCAAAAATAAGCATGCGGCTTGCTTCTGAAGAATTGCAGTGGTTTGCTGCCCGGAAATGGCAGCACATACTGCTCAAATTCACTCACACATTCGCTCTTTGAGTTCCGGAGTGAATATTTTGGGTCTTGAGGTAGTATCGCTATTAGGCATCACATATATTCACTGATATGATGGGGTTATGTTGTGCCGTTTCCTTGTTCCTTACTACAGTATACTGGTTGTCCTACAGCTTTTACCTCCTTGGGATGGTCCTTTCCCTGGTGGTTGTCCTCCCTATTTGGCTGTTATGGATACCGGCAGCCTGTACTGCCTTCTGACCCTCGTGAAGGGATCCGCTGGTACCTGGTGCTCAATGCTCTGCACAACCCGTTCAAGCCCCTTCAGAAAGCGTCATGGCGCTGTCTTGTGAATCACTTTTGCACTTTGTTTTCAGTTAATAACTCTAAAGTTCTCTCCCTTATCCGTGCCTAGCTGCCATGCTCCTTTCCGCCACCTACCTTTTTCTAGCTCACCCATATGGACAGGTCTGTCACACTAGGACACTGGGGCTGTTCTATTGTTGTCAGAGCAGCGCCACGAGTTGCTTATGGGGTGCGTGCTCACTTAACTGGTGGGTGGTGGATTCCTGGGGTCTCTAAGACGTTGTCACTTTCAAGTGATTCCAACAAGACAATGACCAAGCACAAAACCAAAACCCAGAAAGAAATGGCTAGCTCTGCAGTGGGATACATTTGAGTGTAATGGGAGCAAAGGATAGATATGGGAAGTGATGGCAGATTCCACGAGGGTATTTTATTAATTATAAGTCAGGAAGACTAGATAAAAGAAACAAAACCTAGATCCGCAAGCAGGATTCATACCCTTGCTAACAGTGAGACAAGTAATGACTGTGAGGGACTTACGAAGTATTAAGATAAAAATGCTAAATATATCTACAAAGATGACTCCACCTAAAGGTACAAAACAACTTGGATTACGTCGCGGTAGTTGACCCTAGTTGTTTCAAAATAAGAGTCTAGTATACCTGAAGAGCTGCAATTGTAAAGACAGATGCTCATTTGTCCATTTAAGATATTTGGATATGGAACTAATGCTACGATTCATAACTATGTTAATGCATGTATGTAATCAAATATACAAGGCATACAACGCGATAGAATAAATCTTATCTTGTGCGCCGGAAGTGGGAAATCCCTACGACTGTCAAATCCATTTTTCTTCGCCGCCGTCGTGTTTTACGATATACAGCGGATTTTGCAGATAATTGTTTTCCAAAAACAGCACTTGCATTTTGGCAGATACACTCCTGTCGCTTGTTCACTTGTTAGGTGCATAAAGTATAAGCTGACGGAAGAGTCGGGGGTTGTCACATAGTTTATCTACCAGTACTGTACCAGTAGTAACTGTCAGCTAGACCTCTATAGAGGCCACTACCGAGCGTGTAGTTAAATCAAGCATTCAAGGTAAGATATTTCCGCCTTATTGTCAATGTGTCTTTTCTTTAGAATTATTAATTTATGATGTCGACAAACTATTATATATTTTTTACATGTTAGTTGTTATATCATTTTCGCCCTTTGGTTTGTTACAGTAGCTAACTATTAACAACCTTTCAAGTTAACGTTAGTTAGCTAGCTACATTAACTAGCCACTTGAATTTCCTTCTACGACTGTAGATAACTGTCTAACTACATAACTAACGTTCACATAACTAGTTATAATTGGGCAGGATAATATTAATATCCTAGCCATTTACCGTCGGTTTTCTGATTGCTTTTTTCTGTTTTGGTTGGGATTCACTTGCTAAAGGGCTAATAGCCTTGCTACTACTTGATAATTAATTCTTTAGTTTTTCAAGCCTTGCGTTTATTTTGTATAATTAACTGTTTGTATGCAAACAGTTTGTATGTCAGCAACATCAATAAAAAAATACATTGACTGGTCGATAATGTATTTATGTAGCTTATGCCCAGAATGCAGTTACAGTGAAATTATGCATATGGTTTACAAAAAAATAAATCTCTCTTCTCGTTAGGCTTTATCCTTTTAAAACAGGTGTTGCCCTAACTGTGGATTCTCTGGATTGGACTGTGGAGAGGGCATTCATAGGTGGAAAAGGAGCCACTTCAAGTGCTGTTTCAGTTTCCCCTATGAGTAGCAGCACCACACAGAAGGCTACACGAATCCGGCCGGCCAAGCCAGGCCATGGGGCAGGGGGAACAATGACATGGACTCCTCAGGACCAGAGTGTAGACCCTTCGTACAGGTCAACCACAACTGCTGTCCCCGCTAAAGCCTGTGGTGGCGGGGGGAGCTCCTGTGTTCTGAGCAAGCTGATCCAAATGCCGGCTCCACCGCTGTCACGCCACCAGCTAAAGAAGTTGGAGGAGCACCGGTACAGCAGTGCAGGTCGCTCCCTTCTGGAGCCCTTCATGCAGCACTACTGGGAGTGGCTTGTAGCATGTGTACCGCCATGGATAGCCCCGAACCTCATCACCATCGTGGGCCTAGCCACCAACATTCTCACCACAATGGTGCTGGTGTACTACTGCCCCACTGCCACTGAACAGGTAGGTCCATTTGGGAATTCCACAGAGAAGACTCTGACATCGGGGTCTTTTCACACGTTAATGAATGTGGCTTTCTTCAAACTGAGTATGCCGTAAGAACGTTAAATAGTATGTTGTTTAAGGGCATCTCAGAGTGATTTTCCATCGATTTATGATAACATGCAATGTGGTTGAATCTTTCCTTTAATGCATGAGCATATATTGCTACAAAGTGCAATGGACTACTAGTGTCACATCTGCGTGACTTTGGAATAAAAAAATACCTTACTTTTAAATATGTTTGCTTATCAGCAAAAGCAGTACAAATCCCATACTTTTCTAATAGCCCATACTAATCTATTTGTAATTCAGAGTGATTACCAGGGCAACATGTAAATTGGCTGATTTTCGACTTGCCACAGCTTACATGTTCAGCACATGGTTGTTGACTATTAAATATATGCAGGTGAAAAATGAAGATTGTAGAAAGAGCAGAGATCTCCAAGCAGCGCAAACTGTGACATAGGGCATAACAAGTTAATGGCTCTGTACTGACTTACTAATAACATCATGAAAGAGGGCGGTTTTTGTATTTTTGATAACACTTAAAAACAAACAATTAAATGAATATGTTTTGTGCCAATTAAGGTTTCATTATACAATCATAAAACAAATTATTAGGCCGCTATGCAATCTTTATTATGCTTGAAGACAAATCATTATCACTTTGACAATATATTTTTGCCTACAGACAATGACAGTGCAATAATGAACCATTGTGTCTAGTTGCTTTTTACTTTCTCTTTAGGTTCTGCCTTAAATAAAGGTTACTTTTTGGAGGAACACAAGCAAGACATTTCTCTATGGCAAAAGCACTTTTTTGTATTTACATTTTTTAAGTGCGGTAATCAAGTTTTTTTCTTTTTTAATCCCACTATGTTTTCTTCCCTCCAAACAGTTCGTAACTCCTTGTTTGTTCTTATTACCTTTCCAGGCGCCTCTATGGGCTTATTTGTCTTGCGCCGTGGGCCTCTTTATCTACCAGTCTTTGGACGCCATCGATGGGAAACAGGCCCGGCGCACCAATAGCAGCACCCCGCTAGGAGAGCTCTTTGACCATGGCTGTGACTCCCTCTCCACAGGTCTGTGTGCTGGGCTGGGTGTTTACTTTTTCAGACTAACACACCCGACTCGGTCATTCTACAAAGTCCATTAGAAAAAAGGACAAAACCAATATGCACTGAAGGGCTGAAAAAATATACACAGATGAAGAGAAGGAACAGGATAATTTACGGAACACTGCTGTCATTTATACCCACCTTCTTTGACTTTTCTCTTGGGCTTCCTTCTCTCCCTTTCCTCAGTGTTTGTGGTCCTAGGCACCTGTATTGCGGTCCAGCTTGGCACTAACCCTGACTGGATGTTCTTCTGCTGCTTCGCTGGCATGTTCATGTTCTACTGTGCCCACTGGCAGACCTACGTATCAGGCACCCTGCGTTTTGGCATGTGAGTGACTGGGTGGGCAACCTGTGTGGGGTTTCCTTTAGACTCTGTAAGTAACCAAAAATTGGCCAAACTGCCAGATGAGTGTCATGCTTGATGTTCCAGGAGGCTAGAGTGCTGAACTAGTATCAAGTATCTCTTGTTCTTTGTGATTGAAAAGTCAAATGTAATTTAAGTCACTAGTCCTACTATTTATGTAACAGCACGCTTATGATTGGTTTGATGCGAGTTTATTGACAATTTGCTTACCTCAAACTTATTTCATTCATTGTACAGTTACATTTAGAAGGATGGGTACTGTATCATCTATATATATATATATATATATATATGTGTGTGTGTATATATATATATATATATATATATGTATATATGTGTATATATATGTGTATGTATATATATATGTATATGTATATGTGTCTCATACAGACATCTCGGACAGCTCTGGCCTGGATTTTAGTGATCTTTGCATCTTTCTATAGACCTTACAAAATTAATAACCTCCTAGCCATTCCATGTTATATGTATTCCAAAGCTAGATCACCTGAAGCAAATTGTTTACTAATCATCAAGTCTTTGCCTAGTTGATTTAGGTGAGCTAGTTCAAGTTTAAAAGTGAAAAATCTGGGGTCTTCAGGTGAGGTTTGAGAAACACAATCTAACTCTTTTTTACCACAGCTGTGCTAATCTACGGTTCTAGGAGAGATAAACAGTATTTATGACCGTATTTATGCTGTAATAAAGAAGTTGTTAACAACAACCAAAATTGTTTGATATATCATTGTTGTAGCCACTGTTATTCATACTATGTCATATTTAGCACAAATCTAGCATTGCTCCCTCTTTGATATGCACTTTTTTGTTTGTAAACCACCTGTTTATTTGATGTTAATGAATTGCAGGTTTTTGGTTAAATGTACTGGTTGATTGTTCGATTCAATTTAGTTGCTATGGTCATTGTTCAGTGGCACAGCTGACAGGGATAGTGCTTGCTGTGGTCATACAGTAAGCACATGTTTTGGATCAATCAGCAAGTGGATTCACAGTAAGCAGGGAACTACCTGCCAAAACATTTGACAAGAAAAGGGAATTAGTTATATTACATTATTATAGACAAGCTCCTCCTTATTGCCTTTTTAATATTAGCACCTGTTACTTGTATTGTATGTATTTTCCCCTGCAGCACACTAGTTTAAACTGAATGGCAACACGATTCTTATGTGAAGCCCACAGGTTACAGGACACAGAAGTGGTAGGATAATGGAATGAAACCAGTTTCTCAGTTTATAGAAAGGCATCAAAGATGAATATTTCCTGAAACCTTTTAAGCTAGGCTAAGTAGTTTGCCCTTGTGTAATGCGTAGCCAGTTAGCAGGCCTTGAAAGGTTTGCTTAGAGAGTTCAATATTTGCATAACGGTTGTTATTGGATAAACCTGAAAGGTTCCTCTGTTCTCCTTGACCTCATTAAAGATGACTGTTAACTGTTATTTATATCTTTGTCTCTTCTGGTGCAGCATTGATGTGACGGAAGTGCAATTCTTCATTATTTCCATGTATTTGCTGGCTGCCATTGGAGGATCAGCTTTTTGGCAGTTCTTGGTAATCAATTAAATCATTTTTATTCTAAGAATAGCAAAGTTGCATAAAGATGGCAGCCTCTGTGTACTTTTAGCATTGCTCTCTATTACTTTTTTTGTGATCACAATATACATTATGCATATTTCTGAAGGAAATTTAGAAATGCATGAATGTGTTGATTAATTCTCACAGAACTGCACTGCAGATCATAGTTTAAAATGATTTGTTTGAATGAGAAACCACATTATATCAAAATTCCAATTGTCTTGGAATCCATCTTTATGTCTTTGCCATTGAAATACATCTCTTAAGTGCGCAAAATTGTAGAAAGACAACAGTTAAAACAGAGACATTTTCGAGTAAAAAAATATGCTCACTGAAAATGATGTCTGCAACACGTTTCAAAAACTTTTTGACAGAGGCAACAATAGATTGTATTTACCGAACCTGGTGAAACATCTAATTTGGTCAATTGACAACAGGTCAGTAACAAGATTGGGTATTAAAAGATCATTCCAGAGAGGATTGGTCTGTCAGGAGTTGGGGAGGGGTTCACCACACTGCCAGACTGCACAGTAAAATAGTACAGCTATTTAAGCATAAAGTTTCTCAACGTAATCACAATCCGGCTTGTTATCAGCGCACAGTTTAAAAGCCAGCATCCGTGATGGTATGGGGGTGCATTAGAGCACATGGCATTGTTGACCTGCACATCATGGAAGGCCTTGCTAATTTCAGCAAGACTAAGCCAAACCTCATTCTGCACATATTACAACAGAATGGCTCAGTAGTAAATGAGTCTGGGTGCTAAACTGGCCTGTCTGCAGTCCAGACCTGTCACCCATTGAAAACATTTTGCGCTTTATGAAACTTAAAATACAACAAAAGTGACCCTGAACCTAGTCCTACAATACTGTGCCCCACACATCATATACACCACCTACAGTCCTACAATACTGTGCCCCACACATCATATACACCATATACAGTCCTACAATACTGTGCCCCACACATTATATACAGTCCTACAATACTGTGCCCTACACATGATACACACCTCCTACAATACTGTGCCCTATTCTATCTGTACTGTCTTAAAGTTCTAGGTATTTTCTTTAAACATCTTTTAAACCCAAAGTGCATTATTATAATTTTTATATTTAGTTTTATTATGATTTCCTAGTGTGGAAATATCTGCAACAAAACAGGATGAATGCCCTTTAAGGTTCTTTTTGTGGTTTGCTTGAATGCTTCAGCATTCAAGCAAACCTGTCAGCAAATATGTACACGTTTTCACTTTCACCAGATCCAGTCTGATTTGCTTAAAGGAGTGCAGTAAAGATTGTGGTTTTTTCTTTGCAAAATGGATAATGTTGTTATTATTAACCCACAAACACACAGATCCCTGTGGTGAACATTGAGATTAAGATCATTCCAGCTATCCTGACTGTGGCTGGTGCCATCTTCTCCTGCACCAATTACTTCCGGGTCATATTTACGGGAGGAGTAGGGAAGAACGGATCCACCATAGCGGTAAGTAAAACGTGTTCTGTCCTGGCTGACCGGACCCGGTTGACCAGACTGGATGGCCGTGATCTTTAGGCCCATAGATGGCACTGCATTAAAAACAGACCCCATTTTCTGGTGGAAATCACTGCATGGGCTCAGGAACACCATGTCTGTGAACACCGTTTGTCGCAGCATCCTCAAATGCAAAAGCTACTAGAGGGGTTTAAAAACACACAATGTGTGTGGTTATGTACGTATTCAACTCCGGTTGAATACGTACATAACCAACACAACGCCGTTTTTTGATGTCATGTTAATCAACGACAGAGAACCCAAGTTAATTACATTTTCTTTCCAGATTGACACAACTACATAATAAAATCCTGGTGAACACTTAGTATGTTCCTTAGTATGTCACAAGTAGTGCATAAGGATTGATCTAACACTCGGCTTAGGTTTTTCTTATATTTGCCAGGCTTTTATGGTACTGTTTTATGGTACTGTATGTGTGTGTAATTTCTAGGCATCAATAAAGCTATCAAGTTGTACAGAACTTGACCATGTTTCAGCATATTCATTTCTTTGTATGTGGTTAATATCCAGGCTGCGTCTTCTTTCTCAGGGAACGAGTGTCCTGTCGCCATTCTTCCACATAGGTTCGGTCATCATTCTTGCCGTCATGATCTATAAGAAGTCTGCATCCCAGCTGTTTGAGAAGCACCCATGTCTCTATGTCCTGGCCTTTGGGTTTGTGTCGGCCAAGATCACCAACAAACTAGTGGTAAGGAAGCAGGCGAGCTGGAGAGTGTTTGTTAAGGGATGCCATGTTGTTGTGAAACTGAACAAATGTTTTTATTTGACAAGGGTAGATAACCTCGAAAAACAGAGGATGTGTTTTATTTCATCCCATACCTACTGAACATGAAACTGTGAAAAGAAGTCTATGTTTTTATACTATGTTATATCCCTTCAAAGTACACCTTTGGGGTTTACTTTCAAGGCCCTGATCACAGAATTCTTGCCTGTGTCTGCAACAGTACCTCAGTCAAATAACCTCTTCTCATTAATGTTTAAAATGCTTCAATGACAGGCCATCTAACCAAGCACCCATACATTGACCTTCAATGGTCCTTATCCCCCCACTTAAGGCATCCTTGTCCTATTTTAAACATGGTTCACTCAGGAAAAGGTGTTCAAAATAGCACTTGGTTTTCCACTGAACTGGCTGATATAGTGCACACCCCAGCTCTGGCTTAAATCATTATCCTCCAAATCCCCCCAAAATGGACACACTAAAATCCAAGGAAACTCTATAGCAGTAACATTTCAAATCACGGTCATCTCTGACCAGGCTAAACCGGTTGAAAGCTTCAATAGTCACTCCTACCCACACATCTCTTCTACTCCTGCTGCCCACACATCTCTTCTACTCCTGCTGCCCACACATCTCTTCTACTCCCGCTGCCCACACATCTCTTCTACTCCTGCTGCCCACACATCTCTTCTACTCCTGCTGCCCACACATCTCTTCTACTCCTGCTGCCCACACATCTCTTCTACTCCTGCTGCCCACGCATCTCTTCTACTCCTGCTGCCCACGCATCTTTTTCTACTCCTGCTGTCCACGCATCTCTTTCTACTCCTGCTGCCCACGCATCTCTTTCTACTCCTGTTTCCCCCACATCTCTTCTACTCCTGCTGCCCACACATCGCTTTCTACTTCTGTTTCCCACGCATCTCTTCTACTCCTGCTGCCCACGCATCTCTTCTACTCCTGCTGCCCACGCATCTCTTCTACTCCTGCTGCCCACGCATCTCTTCTACTCCTGCTGCCCACACATCTCTTCTACTCCTGCTGCCCACCCATCTCTTCTACTCCTGCTGCCCACGCATCTCTTCTACTCCTGCTGCCCACGCATCTCTTCTACTCCTGCTGCCCACGCATCTCTTTCTACTCCTGCTGCCCACACATCTCTTTCTACTCCTGTTTCCCCCACATCTCTTCTACTCCTGCTGCCCACACATCTCTTCTACTCTTGCTCACAACCACTTTCTGGTCAACCGTTCTATACAAAGTTCTCATATCTCGAAAGGTGTGGAAAGCTAGACCCAGACTCTTATAGGGTTTTTTTCCATCTTGTAATGCCCATCTTAAGTTCATAAATGAATGTCTATTAGAAAATCTATCAACTCTCCCATTTGAGTCCAATATACAGACCAAGGTTGGCCACTTTCAGTCTAAAGTTAGATTACAGACAGTGGCATAGGACCGGGGAAAGAGGCACTAACTATATAGGGCCCAACATGTTGAGGGGGGAGGCCACTTTCAGTCTAAAGTTAGATTACAGACAGTGGCATAGGACCGGGGGAAAGGGGCACTAACTATATAGGGCCCAACATGTGGAAGGGCCCTCAGACTACTTATGTACAGGGCCCAGAATGTTGTGCTACGCCCTGATAACAAGTCACTACAGACTAAAACGGCCGACAAGAAAGTGTAAACAGGGAATATCTCAGGCGTTCTGATCAGTTTGGTACAATATTATCATTTGAAACCTTAACTGCAGATGTCTGTTGGTCATTTCTAGTAGTACAGTAAAAAAAAAAAACATTTTGCCACTTAAATGTCCACTTTTGTATTATTTGTTTTACAGGTGGCTCATATGACAAAAAGTGAGATGTATCTCCATGATTTGGCTTACCTGGGGCCCGGTTTACTCTTCTTAGACCAGTATTTTAACAGCTTCATAGACGAGTATTTGGTACTCTGGGTGGCTCTGGTAAGTCAATACAACTCTATGTTTTTATTCTTCAATTTAAACTCACTCAGCAATGGTAATGGTAATAGGAGCAGTGGAAATGACACTTGAATGTTCAGTATTCACACCTTTCTCACAGTTGCAAAAGTACAAGCATGTGAATGCATTCTAATAATGCAAGACGACTTGACCTTATGGTACAGCTATAGCCTAACCCAAAACCACCTTATATACCAAAGTTCATCACTGATGTGCATTTTTGCAGTACAATCTAGATTGCCTAACTTCATTTGTATTTTTGAAGAGCCTGCAATATAATGTAGTATGCACTGTTTTTATTTTTTGTTCAGTTCTTGTCCATCTTTGACCTGGTGCGCTACTGCGTTAGCGTCTGCAACCAGATCGCCTCTCATCTGCACATCTTCGTGTTCAAGATTAAACCCATCAACTTGCGACCATCCACTGCCTCGTAGTCAGGCGAATATAGCTGGTGACACTGTTCTTGTGACACTACTGACAGGTGGTGACACAGTACAGACGGAATGGGTGTGAGTCACTTAACCGCCTCCCCCTCATCTGCATACTGGATGAGTCATGCTGATGAGTTCCGTTGGAGGCGGTCTTTCTACCAATGTGTAATGCTGCGTTCACAACTACTTTTAAGTCTGTGGTTAGAAACATTAGACTAGGAGAAATCCACTTGAATGTTCATCCGAATGGTTATTATAATGGAAAACAAGTATATTATTGCCATGCTCCACTTTCACTGACATCATTGGTCAAAAAAGACAGCAAGCATTGTGTCATCTTCATCAGTTGGTGTTTATGATAATAACAACTTGCAAATTGTTCATTCAAAAGAGTTAATTTTTCTTTTGATCTAGGAAGTGACAGCAGCTCGGGTGGGTTTTTTTTATGGGCAAAAAATATCAAAACAACTGCAAGCCTTATAATTACATTTGTGTTGAGTATTTCCCAGTTCAAAATGTGAATGCATCCATGTCACTATCTGGTGTGGTTATGAACGCAGCATCAGCCAAGTAATTAAGGAATACACTGATTGCAGGGATAATTAGATGGGGGGGGAAATGAAATGATGTATTTCTGTCTTTATTGTGCAATAATGCAATGTTTTTTCAGATGTTATGTTTGGTGTAAAAGGTGAATGAGGAAGATGTTTTCTGCTGAGGGTTAGTTTGTCATAAAAGATAAGCGTTTTATTTGGTAACAATCTCTTAAGAGATGTAGAAGTCTAACCAAATGATAACATGGCTGCCTCTATCCAAATATTAGTTGTGTTTTGTACTAGAATGCACAGGACAAAATACCCATGGGATAAGGCAGGTTATGCCGAAGTTATATTATACTTAACTAAAAGAAAAACATGTACAGTTTATTGACATTTAGGTCGAGGGAAATGAATGATAAATGTATCTTTTTTCAGTATTGGTACCTGTGCAGCTCATCAATGTACAATACCCACTTGTGGTTCAACTAGAGAACATGTTAGTCTTCTGTTTATGGTGTAGCTCAGAATAGTTGTGTGTAGTATTTCTAAATCCAGATGTCTTCTGAGACTGCCTTGCATTTCTGTTGATAATTCGTCATTGCCTAGTGTACATGAGGACACGCGAGTATGGCACTAGTGCAAGGCTTTCAAAAGCCCCAACACACATGGAAAGCGTTGTCTCATGTTTACATAATCTGGCTATGTATTACATTTCGTCCCATGTGTTTGTCATACAAATGGAGCTGTGCATCATACCACTCTGTTTATGACTTAAGTCCTAAATTGTGTCGTGTGATGGAAGGTATCCGTTACAAGCATTCATACTCTTAACCGTTTGGGAGTTGATTTATCATTATGGTTTACTGGCAAATTTTTATGATTTTTTGGTTCTGTCTGCCAAAAGTAATTTTTGTCTCTATAAATGAGAAAAGGGCAATTTGGAATGTTTTTCTAATAGGTGTTACTGTAATTCCTATAATTTCTTTTAATTATTTCTTGGTTTTATCTCTTCAAAAATATGTTTTAACTGTGTTGTTTCTTAGTTGAAATAAGGGTATACTGTAGCGTAGATTAAACATAAGTCATTGACGCTGCTCATAAGTGTTACCTCACTGCTGGAAGGAACTGCTGAAATGTGAAAAATACTAAACTGTCGTTGCGCAACAGTTGCCTTAAATACTAAGTAAACCGCATTAGAATGGAAGGGTTGCAGACTGCATGAAAAAGCCTAGGATAAGGCCTATGAACTAGTGTTAGGCCTAGGAACTGGTGTTAGGCCTATGAGCTATACTATACATATTTGATTTGTTAACTGATTAACGAAGTGATGCCCGCATCATTTTCTTCCAATTCCCTTCCTTAGTTTACCCCTACTTCAACTAACCCAGAGCCACTCTGGTGTCATGGCAGCTGCATCCCATAATATTTCTCTCTATTTTAATGTAACATTACATGGTCTGGTGTAGCTCATCAGTCCGCTGTGTGTACAAATGGTCCCTCCACTTGTTCTGTTAGAGGTTTCATCATTAAACAGGTATTCAAGCATAGAACGATATCTGTACATGCAGTTGCAGTACTGTCCATGGTAAAACATTTGTTTTCAGCCAAATGTTTCTACTATTTATTACCCTGCCAATTCAGCTAAAATCAAACCTTGACGCACAGAGTATTAAAATGTCTGTCATTACTCTTTCTTAATACGAAGAGAATAGCTTTTCACGGTTTTCTTTTTGTTTGATATGCATGGGGGTGGTATTGCAATGGGACATCCTAAAGCCACATGGAGAGATGTTGTATCTGTATCTGATGGTGTTTAACCAATTGAAAAACCCCTTCAAAAGTAACATATTTGCCCTATTGATTGTTTCAGTACTTACTAAACATTGCAGAGATTTTGAAGAGGGTGTATAATTGGTTGTAAAAAATTAAATAAAAATTGGCTTCTGTCATTTCTTCTTAGTGTTGTTTAATGATGTTGCAAAGGTTTTTAATTACGTTTTTGGTAAACAGTTATACTTTTCTGTTGAAGAAAATCATGGTTTCTTTAATAAAGAAGCTTATACCAAAATAAAGATTGTTATATTTATAAAATATGATCTAGAGTCTTGCTACCTTATGTTTATTGAATGGCTGTGTTTTATGTTCCATGACCATCTTAAGTGTTATGCCTTAAAGATGTATTAGAGAGAGCAACAAGGTTTAACCAATGATCTATGAGTGTCAACAGACCTGGGGTTTGATACCATTCTGTTCTAACACTTAAACAACTATTCTACCCATATCCACACACAGCTGTGTTGTTTGTAGTTATTACACTTATTTGATAGCTGTATAGTGTCTTCTGCTGCATTTCATAGGTACACAGTGGAATTGGAAAGTATTCACTTTAAATTTCTCAAAACGTTTGCGTGCATATGCACTCACATGAGCAAGCTCTGCACTGGTGGTGCCCCGATCCCACAGCTGGATCAACTTTAGGAGACGGTCCTGGCGCTTGCTGGACTTTCTTGGGGGCCCTGAAGCCTTGTTCAGAACCATTGAACCTAGATCTAGGTGCAATATCCTTGCCTGTGAAGCCCTTTTTGTGCAAAGCAATGTTGACTGCGTGTGTTTCCTTGCAGGTAACTATGGTTAACATAGGAAGAACAATTATTTCAAGCCCCATTATCCTTTTAAAGCTTCCAGTAATTCCAGTTATTCTAACTCGTGAACTCCAGCCTTGTGCTTGTCAACACTCTTACCTGTGTTACGAGAGGATCACTGACTTGATGTTAGCAGGTCCTTTTGTGGCAGGGAAATTAATATGATCACTACATGACATTCTGGAGTATATGCAAATTGCCATCATAAATACTGAGGAAGCAGACTTTGTGAAAATTATTATTTTAACTTTAATAAAGTTTTACATTTCTTTCTATTAAAATCTACTTTAAAAAAAATATCTGACTAAAAAATATCTGAAGAACCAACTAAATATAAATTATAACACATTTTAGTAATTGTTATAAAAACATTGGGCCAGTTTCAAGTGCTCCTATGCACATCATCCTCCTTGGAGGTGGACAACATAGATGTTGGAGGTGCATTTGTCTTCCCAAAATTGGTGGAAAGACTAAGCCATCGTGCTTGCACTAATACATGTGCCATTCATGTACCACATTACTAGTATTGAAATACATGATAATGCATGCATTGTCAAACTGGACAATTGCTGTTGAATTGACAATGCTGATCGGACAGCAAGGCCAAGGTTTTCCATTCCTCCTCCTTATTCTGCATGAGGCATTTGTTAGTTGTGAAGGAGCTCAGACTAAGGAGCCACGAGTAACGAGAGCAGCTCCTCCTTCTAGATCTCCCTCGCTGCACACATACTACAACCTCTCATTGGAATGGGGTTCGGCCAACAGAGTGTATTCCCAGCGAGCAGGTTGTACATCCATACTCCCCACACTACCTTGCCTTCCTGCCTGAAGGGCCCTGTCTTTCCAACCACCAAAAGATCCAGCCAGCTCCCAGTCACAGGATGTCAAGACTGGAGGATCAGCCCCCTCATTGGTTTGCAGCGATGACAGGCCAGTCCTACAGAGGGCCAAGACCAACTATCCCTAATTGTAGCCACCCTGACCTTGGGGAGTTTGCTCGGCTTAAGTTGGCATTAGTGAACCTCTTGCCATCAAATGGTACAGAGCTGATGAAATATCAGATCTTGGGGGACAATCTAAATGGTTTGGTCTGAACAGAGAGCAGATTTCAGGCGGGCTATGTTCCGAAGACCGGGAGTTGTCCACACACAACGTGGCTCCAACATGAGTCCTGGTGTCGTGGTTATGATAGCCAACTTCCTGCTAAAGGGTCCATCTTATTTGCAATGAATGGTAGTAAATGTGAGATCTGAACTCAAAGCCGACACAACTGCCAGAGGGCACACATTTCAGCAGGTGTAATTAAGTTAATTTGTGTTTGGAATGCCAGTGGTTTTTATATGGATTATGCGAATGGGTTGTGTGTGTTTGTTCTCTGTGGGTAAAATGTAATGTCCTCTTCATCAAATATTCTCTTCAGCAGGTTTCCCTGGATCCAATCCATCTGGGCAATCCATCACATCTTGGTTTCACTGTTTTCTCACTAATACTTGACTATTTGGATTATATGGTATATTACGTTTTCTCACTAATCCTTGACAGTTTTTGATATGTTATATCTTTTGCCCGACTGGGTAATAGTGCCAATTGACATTGTTGAGCTTATTTTGCTCTACGGCTGTGCTTTGATATGAAGTGAAGATAAGCCTGTTCATCTCAATGCAACTTTTCTTTATTTACCTTTTGCAAATTCTTCTGTGAAATCCAAACACTCACTAACCCTAACTCTTTTTTTTATTTTGTACTAAATTTTGTATCAGCTTTGCAAGTATGTTTACATGTTTGTAATTATATCTGAAGTTACTACACCTGAGTGATTGTCTTCTTGTGGTATGGTTTTTAACAGATACGTTTAATTATAGTACCAACTAACCACATCATTAAGCGTAGTAGAAGCAGAGATCAATGAATCGGTCTTCATCTGGTTGTTGTTGGCTCTCCCAATAGGAATAGAAGCCCAGTGTCTGAGATGTGACCGTTTTTCTTGGTTGTTATGATCCTACAAAGGACTTGCCCTACTTCCAATCACTCTTTTATAACTGGGTATTTTGTGCTGGACGAACTGATTACTTGCACCCTTAATGGAGTCGGGCGTTCCCTACTTAATACATACTAAAACAGGGGTCTCCAACCCTGGTCCTGGAGAGCAACTTTCCTGGTTGTTTTCACTCCAACCACATGTATATGCAACCTCATTCCGTAATTACATATCTAATAATTAGCTAAATTAGGGTTGGAGTGAAAACCATCAGGACAGTAGCTCTCCGGGGGCAGGGTTGGAGGCAGGGGGTAGGGGGTACCCCCCAATCCCCAAGCAGACATCCAATAAAACAATGTAAAACTATCTAGATATTACTTGCTGAAATCTCTGGTAAAATGTGGACTCTGAAAATGCGCAAATCCTGCACAGATCCAGGCCACTTGGCTTTCCCATTTGTGATTAGCTGCTGTCCGTTAGCAAATTCAGGATTTCCTCAAAGTTTGGCTCAACACATCTCAATTACTAGCTAATTCCACTTTCTGGAACACCCCCACCTAAATTGAGTAAAAACACATTCTTATTTACAGCAACAACTTGAGAGATGGTTCTGAAGAATTCAATCTATCCTGATTCAATCTATCCTGAACGGAGGCTCCCCCTGCCGTTCCAGGTCGGCATCGCAGGGCTGACGGGGATCTCGCAGAGTGCCGTTTTCCCGAGAGGACACGACAGAGCACTTCCACACCTGAAGGGACTTTGTCATTAGGATCACGTTATAAGACGCAGGGTCACTAATGGTTTGTTGTTGTTTATTGTTTGTGGGTGTATGGTTGAGACAGGGCTGAACACTGTCGTTAGTAACGTGTTCATCGCCTCAGCGAGTTGGGTTAATTGGTGATCATGACGCTCCAGTCTGGTCTCCATACTTTCCTCGGTATTGAGGTGTCCTGCTGCTTCCATGTGTTAGGTTGGTTATTCTGTCACGTATGTGATGTACGAATAAAGGAAGTAGACGCGAGGATCTGTCACAAAAGTTGCATTGAATATGCAACACAGGCTTGGACAATTCTTCATTCCAAACACAAAAACGAAACAATAAATGTTTCCCTCTCTAGGGAACAAGACAAACAACTACTCAGACTATGAACTCAGGTTGTACGAAAGTGTACTACAAAGCCACTTGGACTAAAAATATGGCAGCAGGTGCTTAAAATGGCTATTGTTTTTTTATTAAACCCCCACTGTTGCAAATGTTTTGGCCAGGCTTAAGACAACTTTTTTTTCCCCAGAAATGACAGTTTAAGTATTACAAATGCATATATTTGACAATGGGTACAAAATAAAATCCAGTGTTTAGACGTCCAGTGAGCAGAGTCGGGCTAAAACAATCAGGAAGTGAACCTCCATTAAACCACCACTGCCAAGTATAGGCTGTCGCTCATAACCACGGCACATGCACAGATAGACCCCAGGGGGGAGTCCCTGCCTCTTCCTCCTCAGACTCAACAAGTGCTCCTCCGTGGCCCATCCGTGCCTATAACCTCTGTGTGACACACGTTATACCCTCACTCAGGCATGCCTCGTCGGTTCGCACAGAATCCAATCTTCAGTTTGATGGAGCTACAATGTTCTGTGGCCGGGAGTGGGGTAATGGTGCACTACACATATCAATAGCCCTGCGTAATATTATAATCAAATAAATAGCTAAATACAGGGAAATAGTTCCAGACGACCTGCTTTATTTAGCTGAAATACTGTAACGTGGTAATGTATGACAGCAAGCCACATTTCCCAAGCACAAGGCTAACGCAACATTAGAGTGTCTCAATAACTCATCTCAGTCGAACTATTTGTACAATTGCGGTCACAAGGCTGGTACATAAGTTACTTACCACTTATTGACTTAAACATCTTATTTCAGCAAAAGGTGGCTCTACCAATTATTATTGTGTGGGATTAAATAGTTATAGAAGTAACATTTGTCAATGTTTTAAAATTAACGAAATGTTAGTGTACCATTTGTAATTAAATTACAAAAATTGGTCAGGGGTTTCAATACAAGCCAGTGATTTTAGTATATCTCTTAATTTTGTCATGTTTATAAGGTCTAAATGGATGATGACGTGTCTGGATGTCAACTACCACTGTAACTGACAACTGTCAAGGTTTAGACAATTGATTTTATCTACTGGAAACGTAAAGGACTTATGCCTTGGGGGCATGTGACCATTTCAGGGGGTAAATTGCTGTTCGTTTTCTTCCATTTGTTTTTCGGGTCAGGCGAAGAGGAGGATGGACCGTGAAAGTAGGAACGAATCGGTAAATAGTGCCTTTAAGCATGGCATATGGCGCAGTTGTCCAGCTGAATGCTGACACCAACAAATTGACGATTTCATACCAATTTTAGGGTAGATGCCTGATACAAGCCACACACGTTGATTAAGTTATTCTATTTCAGATTTTCAAACTGAGATTTAAACTATATAGGTTCATCACATTAATGTAAAGACCGACATAGTTCCAAAAATCTAAAACCTGTCTCCATTAACAAAAGTGAATGAATATTACGATAATATCAATATCTATGCCTTGGTTTTTGGCTATTTGAAAGATTTAGTATTTTAATATCTAACAGGTAGAGTTTATTCAAACGTATACATGCATGTCTTATTAAATGCAACACCAACCAGGTTATTTGCTGAGAGTATTTCTTCCCGTTCGGCAAAATATGGAGCGAAGATAATTGCAGGAACGCCTCCCGGCCTTTCAGTAGTACACTCTGATTTTCCACTTTTGCCATATAAAAGACCAGCCCTGGGAAATTCTGTTGCAGAAAACAGGACACAAGAACGTCTTTCTTTAGTGATTCATCGAACAGATGCAATGCCAAAATATATCTTAGTCAATTTAATGATCACACATAGACCTAAATGTGTGGACTTCTTTATTTATGGACAAAAAATGCGCAGACAGACTCTTCTAACTTTGAATGTTTTGTGCACGCCAACATTTCTCTGATGACCATTAATTTAAAGAAAATAGCAACAGGAAAATGCAGTAGCTGATGTCTTGTTGATGGACTTGAGAACTCGATTGGAGTCCAATTTGGATTGATCATTAACCACCTCAAGAGGCAAAGAAACGTTGAATTTAAGATTGACTAGGCCTATCGCCCCTGCATACGATTGTTTATTGTTAGGGATCCTCTTATTCTTGACAAATGAAGTGTATTCATAGCTAGACGTGTATTTATTGTTTTGATTGGTAATAGCATGCACACATTGATAGACGAACTACTTAATTGCGCACGTTTATTCAAAATGTATAATCTCAGGTTCAAGCAAATGTTAGGAGTACCTAATTTAACGTTTAATACTGTGATCATGTCCATTGATATCGATTAATCTATTATTTCAAAATAAAGGAAGAATTCACCACTTGTGTTTTTCCCGATGACCATGGAGGAGCCATATGGTAAGGATTAGCCAAAAAGTTTCCATTTCTAATCCACCCATACGCTTGGCAACTCTGTTGTTTTACGCACGAGCAGAGGTAGTATTGGCTACTAAGAAGTACAGCACTTTATTCGTATTCAAATACGTTTGAAGTGGTTGCAAAGTAAATGGCAGATGTTTAGCAATTCAAGGCGCATCAATACCCATGAGCCATAGTGTTTAACAATGACGACTCTCTTTTGTTTGACGCTTGGGTCTTTCAGTCCAGCGCTCCACAAAGGGTTCATCCTCCGCAAGTTATAAAGTTACTTTCCACTAGTTCATTTCAGCCCTTGAGAAAACCCTAAGCGATGTTAATGTGCACCTCTGTTCTATTCAGTCCTTAACCCCGGTGCACATAGCCAAACACAAGCCATTGTGCGGCTTAACCAATGTAAAGACCCTTAAATAACCTGGAGACCAGTCTATAGAAATTCATGATATTTTATGTTTGATCAGAGGTTCACCAACATGCCTGTCGCGTGGCATTTATTTATCTGCCTTCCGTAAATTCCAGGTTTTGATTATTCGATATAAACACTGCACCTGCGTGAGCACCTGGGTGATTTCGTTGATACCCCCAAGTATAGGTTCACAATAAACGTTTTCCATGTTTCAGTTAGCGTCAGGTCCCTGAATAGTTAAGAGGCGGTACCTCGATTTGCTTCGCTCCCAATGACCTGTTGCAGTTTTCATGTGTGAAATTGCCTTCCCATTTTTAAATAAATCTATACCAAGCAGACAGGGACAAATCCAGGGAACCATGAAACAAACCGCTTATCAAGTAACGTACCAACTACGAATTTTCATTTGCAGTGAAGCCTGTTTTGTTTTAACATGTTTATGATCCAAATGATTCACGTAATACAAAGTGGATATGCATATTACACTTCACATTAGGCACGTCTAGTTCGCCTAAAGACATTTCCATTCGATTTACCTCAACTTTGCTGCATAATGTAAACCCATTATTTTGCTAATTAGGGTTGAGTTTTCCTATGGAGGAGAAGTTTATTGCACGTAATTATATAATTGCTTCACTAATTGTTGTTAACAAGTCCTCAAATACTTCAATTATTACAGCACTCTTTGTCGGATCCCCCTGTCCGGCATACATGACAAAAGACTGTTGTGGTTAATGAGTTACCGGAGGGAGAAGGTTATAAGTGGTGGAAAAGCCTGAGGGACTTTCATAAACATAAGATACACTTGTTATTTAATAATACGCTCTTGACACGTTCATTTAATATAGGCTGTAGACTGTTGTTTACGTGAAATCTTGTATTTCGATTTCCTGGTATTTTGTTTTGACATTTTTAACTGCATGTGCTATCTTAGCATTGAAAAATAATATATATTTATTTTTGAAACCACACAATTAAATCTATTATATTGATGTACTTACATCACCGTTTATTTCAACAATTATTAGAGAAAAATGCGTTTAGTTTATTTTTCATTTATACCAACTCAATGAAAAGAGACACGTGCGTTTTTAATGTAAATTATTTTGTAATTTAACTTCAAGCTTTCTAACATTATATTCATGAATCCAGTTGTATTATTGTTATTATTAGTAGTATGTATAGTCTTCACTCTGTTTAACGTGCTTATAGGCACTAATAACTATAACACGTGTCAACTAGTTACCAAAACCAGCGTGAAATCCATGAAGTACATGTTGCGTGTTAACTTGGCTTGCAGAAATTAGTTTTACACGGTGCGTGTTTACAATGAGCCTGATAACAACAGAATTGAGAGGAAAAATATATATAGCCTTTATAGGCGCATACTGTGCCAAGAAAAATATTTGTATGCTTTTGTGATTATCTGTATATTTGCACAGATTTACTAGATGCTATCTGATCTCTCAACCAAAACGTAATATTAGATCAATTTAACCTATTCAGTTTATTTAATTAGAAATTCCCCAGATTTAAAAAATGTAAAAAAGGTATTTACCACCTTAACACATAGTACAACTTGTAGCTGCCATGGGTGCAAATTAATGTTTCCTGATTGATTAGGTTCGCACATTGCTGTGGTGGAATGTTGGCACATAAACTGTTATTTTCAGGTCTCTGTTGGTTTTAGTTTGGTTGACAAAGCCGTTTCAAAACTTTATATTTGATGTAGACCTGCTGTGTGTTTTGGATCATTGTCTTGCTTCGATTCACGTGCGGATGGCCTGACATTCTTTTCTGATAAAGAGCAACATATGTTGGTATGGTTCCTTCAGTGATGCAAGCCTTCCAGCCAGCACAGAATCCACAAATCAAAAGACGTGTACACTACAGCCATGGTCATACCCACCGTCTAGCGTGGTGGTCGTTATGGCGTTCTTCTTGTCGAAGTCGGATTCGACGAAGCCATGCAGAATCGTTTTGAAATACTTTGGTTTAGTCAAATTTCGCAAATCATTAATATTTTAATTAACAGGTTAATATTTGTCATGACTAAAAGTAAAACGAAAAAAGTAAAATGCCTATAGTCATTACCTATGTATGTTAACTTTATAAGACACAATAGAACAATATTGACTTGAGACTCAGTGGTGTGCGTTTCTGTGTATATGTATGTGTGGGTTTTTTGTGTGTGTAGGGGGTCAGTGCAGGAAATATTCTATGACAGTTCTAAGTCCTCTTTAACACTCTGCCTTGCTCCTGTTTCTATAAAACACCCTTTCAAATTCTTACGGGACAATATGGTTTTGGGTTTGAAAGTGAGGGAAATCTTTGATGCGGTCTACTTTCTGTGGACACAAATGGCACAGAAGAAAATGTCAATGGCCTGTCAGTAGACTTATATACAGCCTTCTTTTCAGGGGCGCTTTTCCCCTAAACTGAATACACTGAGATGTTAATGCACCAACCCTCTCCTTTTCCCCATCATTTGTTCCTAGGCGCTCAATTGTCATGTGAACACATCCATTGTGTCTGGTATCAAACTTGAGAGGACTTGAACAACTTTGAAAGTAGTCTATATAATCTCCATTCAGCCTGTCGCGTGTCCTCGTGGAAAGGTACCATTTCACTTGAGATGTTTTTAATTTGAAGGTTATCTGGTACACCACCATTTAGACTTTCTCAACAGTGTTAATGCCCTGAGACGAAGAATACAAAACGTTTTGAAAATGAACATTTAAACTGTCTAATTTCTTTGTATTTTTTCTAGTTCGTACTTTAGGGACTATGTCTCCCTATATATGTCAATGTCTGAGATGCGCAAAGGAAGGCAGTTGCACTTATTCAGATGGAATAACTTTGCAATTTCTCAAGGGTAGCGCCTTTTGAGCGTTCAGTGTGGAGAATCTGGAGGCAAGGGCCTCAAGACGGGGGCGGCCCACCGATTCTCCTCGGTGCCTGGTGTGAAGATAATAGTGTCAATGCATTATTTCTTTAGAAAACTAAAACATAGGGAACACAAATTCACAATTATATATTTTCTTCTTAATAATCTAACAGTTAATGTAATCCTAATAAATCTAGATAATCCTCATGGTTGCTAGACAATTTAATGTTGGGACATGTTAGGTTTTTGCAACAGGTGTCTGGGATTCTTATATCACCAGAAAATCGAAATGTTGTGGAGACATGGACAGAATTTTCACGGTGCTGCCTTCGAACTCAGTGGCGTGAAACGCAGATATAAAAGAATCAATTGCAACCGCTGGTAAACCGAGCAAAACACAATTAACATCAACACGTGGTAATTTTCTACGCTTTTCTGTAAAATCTCACCTCACACGTTGTACGTTTTTAGTAATATTGAAGTCAACTGATATGTCAATGAGCATATCTTTAGGCTATACGTTTACATTAAGCCTATACGGAAAGTCGGTAAATTTAACAGAACATGGTCTTTAGTTTGCCAAATACTAATTAAAGGTTATGAAAATAGCTTGAATAAGTAATGTTGCATTTAATGGGCTGTTGATTAACCTAAAATATGATTAGTCAGGGTGATCTTAAAAAGGCAGTAATTCAGTCTCAATACATGCCTTTATTTAATTGTATGGGTTGGTAGGCTATACGTCTATACAACAACGTTTTTGGACAGAAATGTTTAGGCTATTTAGGTTAACATTAGGTATATATATATTCACACGGTGTGAATTCAGGTATAGTACATCAACCTTGCGATTAGAAAGTGGATGTAAATCATGTATTGTGTCATTTTCGAAACACGTTTATTATGATAATATAATATTATTATACTTTTAACCTAGTGAAATTCGTTTTTCCAGGAATGAGTATACTGTTACAAAACATCAATATTTGGGAACATATTCATATTCGTGTTTGTCAAAATAGAAATCCAAGCTTCTATTGATCATTCAGTTAGAGCTCTCAGCTGATGGGAGGAAGTGTTATGTATCATTAGCCTATCTTCGGGTTGGTCATCTTTGCGCGCGCGACCAAAAAGTCCTTGTTACAATTAGGCGCGCGATCGGCTGTGCAAGGCACTTGTTGCATTCAGATGTTAAGTGGGGGACGCTATAAATTGACTCAAGAGGGAAAATTCCTTCAGTCGTGCAGCAGGCAGTAACTCAGTAACATCTCTTGACAAACAACAAATCCCTGTCAGAATGGTGTCGACATCCGATTGTGTAGCGAAGGCAAAATCCCTTACTAGGAAAAAGGTGTGTAGCATGTGTTAATACCCTTGAAAAAAATATGTATAGAATGATGTCAATAACGAATAGGCTACTGTAAAGTGACTGGATGGTTTGTTAATTTGTTTTTCTCTTGTAAGGTCTCCAAACCACTGATGGAGAAGAAAAGACGAGCGCGTATAAATAAATGTTTGGACCAGTTAAAATCTCTTCTGGAGAATTATTACACCAATAATGTAAGCTTTATTACGATTGTATCGAGACAGACACTTGTAACCAAATCGTGCTTTTTTGCTCAGTGGTTCTATTTTCATTTTCAGATTCGAAAACGCAAGCTCGAGAAAGCCGACATATTAGAACTGACCGTAAAACATCTGCGAAATCTGCAGAAGATTCACAGTGGTGAGTTATCTTACTTAACTATTTCTAGTCCTGGAATAGGCCATGGTAGGCTCTCTTCGTTAGTTATAGTAATGTTTCTGCAACAATCATTCGGCCTAACGTGAAGTGAATTCTCGAACGCATGGTGCCATGTTTACTCAAAACGACCCACTTATTTTTACAGGATCTTCCGTGAACTTGGACATACATGCTGAATACCAAGCTGGCTACATGAGCTGCCTAGCAGGAGTGAACCAGTATTTGGCCGAAAACTCGAGTAGATGCAGTACTCGTTCGAGAATGCTGGCGCACCTTTCAAGCAGCCTGAGCTGTGCGGGAGGACAGGCTCAGAATTTAATTACCGCAAAAAGCGACACAGAAGTGAAACTTGGGCAGTCCGAAACAGCGGTGTGCGGCCGGATGCGAAGACTTCTGCCTCTTACAGTTGGGCCCGAAACATGCAAGGCAGCTCCCACGGTCCCCTTTGCTGGTTGCACCAGGCCGCTCAAACCGAACACCTCTAGCGTGTCCGATTCTGTACTTATTAATTTCTCCACAGAAACCCGTCTAGTCACCGCATCATCGCCATCTACAAATACAATTCATTTACGTTGCAGTCACGGACTATGCAACAGAAACAAGTGCCTCTCCAACGTACAATGCGGTCATAAAGTTACCATGCACAATGTTTGGCGTCCTTGGTAGCTTGTTCAATACAGATATTGTTACTTTTAAATGTTTTGTTGTGTAGTATTTGCACGGTGTAGATTTGTATTTTATAAATACTGTGTTTTCCTTTACTTTTGTAAATAATATGTTTTATTTTTTTTCAATAAAATGTAGGCTAAACAGCCCACTGAAAGAACCCAACGTATTTTGTGGTTGAGTTGAAAAGAGAAGAACCGGAAAATTATAAATCACTTGCTAAATCTAGAAACCTTAATTTGAAAAATAAAAACGTTTTTTTTAAATGATGGCTCTGGAGAAGTTTATTGTACTTTGTTTTTCCTAAAATATAAAGTTCTTCCAGGTTCCTCTTCATAAGTTCTTGGAAGAACACCTACGTTCTTCCAAACTTTTCCCTGTAACTTCTTATAAGAACATCTATAAGTTATTTCAAGTTCTCCAGACTCGTTAAAATCTAGGTAAAAACTGTTCAAAATAGTTTCCTTTTTTCTTTAATAACTTCAAAGCAGAAGATACAAAAGAAATCTATTTAGATAGTACAGCCCTGTTTACAAACGTCGAACTAAAGAAACTATGTTTTGATTTCTGATGGGGACTAGATTGAACGCATGAAGAATTTTTTAGATGATATAGATTTTTTTAGAATCAATGGGAATATAATTTCTGTATGTAGGTATAAGTAGGTATACAATTGCGGTAAAGTAATGAACAATTTAATAAAATACAAAATACAATGCGGTAGTTATAATGCATGTTCTTTTAAACTCATCTTGCAACCTAAATAGTCCTGTCAACTGCCTCGGGCCCATGCTATGACGTGCCATTCATCCCTTTCTTCTCCAGTTTAACGCATAACTACCGAAACAGTGGCGCGCAAATTAGGTTCTTGTTGAACAGCACGACAATTTTCTGCTGCTAATTATTTACATGCATGCTCCTCTCAGACGCCCCCCATGTTATTAAAAGACTATGTGGCATAATTATGACCAGCCGTTTTATTATATTCTTTTATATCAATAATTGCATTTTTGCAATTGAAATGCAATTGTTCAGAAAATAGAATTGATAATATAAAACATTCAGTGAATATATGATAAAACGTCTGGCCATATTGCCATACATATGCTTACATTCTCTATTGTCGTTTAGGATCAGGAGTTCGTTTTTTAAGTTCACATTGCCTAAAAATAGTTAATTTCAGTTAAATATTTGGTCCGGTATTGCATTTAAATACCGCAGATAATAGGCTACGGAGAAGCACTGATATAAACTGCCTATATACTGACCCATCAAAGCAAGCCGAAATAAAAGTTACTTTAGTAAACTGCATTTCCGCTACGAGTGGGTTGAGGTCTGGCATCAGTATCATAAAATGGCTATCTTCTCATTTTGACAGAGGTTGCAAAGGATGGCACCTTGCAGCGAGGAGAATCGCTGAAACGCCCATCGCCCATTCAGATGGTACCGACGGCCTGCTGGGTGCTCCGAACTCTGAAAAGGCATGGGGTACCCCAACGAAGAGGGTGCCTCTCAAGCAATGTGATACAAGAAGAAAAGAAGACTATGCCCGGTTCAAGTTGTTTCTCTGCAAACTTTGAACCACGCGCCAGGGATGTGCTGCAACGTGACATGGTAGCCTAAATAAAACGGTTGAATTGGATAGTAAATTATGCTAATAGCTAATCTCCATAGGTGATTTACCGGCGGGTGTCTTACTTAAAGACTTAGTGTTTTTTGTTTCTATCTACGCCGACACTTCATTTTCCTGCCATTTTCCTTTAGTTAATTTTACACAATCAGTGCCGTTAATTATTAGACCATACTGAAATCAGGGGGTTTGTGCCAGGGGGTAAGTATGGATGAAATTATATTAGCTGATGTGGTTGGAGCATTAATCATATTTGTTGTAAAATTAATAATAATTATTATTACCTACATACCATCCATAGTACTTATTGGTATAAGATTCTTTTTCTTACTGTAGCCGACCCGCTCAAGTAAGTTCCTGCATCATTAGAAGGGTTATTATATGGCTGGCAGTAGCCTAAACAAAACAAAGGGTTTTGGCAAAATGCTTATAGACGTTGATAACAGTTTTCCTTTAACGTATAGTATTCTTACCCAACACTGTGCATTCACGTTTTATTTGTCATAATACTCTATATATTCCTGTACATTCCACGAGTTCCTCGTGGAAAGCCATCGGCTTTCAATATAGGCACACGCAATGCAGGCATACGTACCCAACAGTTCCACTGTTGCGCTTTTAGTGAAACCAGAACATGGAGCTTTATGAGATGAAGAACCCGATTAAGCCCTTTGAGTTTTTTAGGGAAGAAAGGGAAGCCTAGTTGATGGGCAACCTGAATGCTCGGGAACTTTTAAGAATTTATATTAACTCTTCGCGTTGTTTAAATAAGCTAGTTTGGTTCGCCACACAATAGTGGTGCATCAGAGCTGAAACTCAGAAAAAAGAAAATAAAACATATTTGCATTAGACTGTGTCAAGTCAAGCGGTCATAAGAGGCAGACGTGCAGACCTGGTCTATAACGATGCAAAGTAACAGGCCCGGTCCGCCAAGCCGTTCACACCCCTAGTGAGAGAGAGACAGAGAAAGATTTTCGGTTTCAGGTATATCATTCAGTCAAAGTCCAAGCCAAGGTGAGGTATTGTGTGATTGTATTGTTATGCAATTTTTTATGTTTTTCTAAATAGGACTACACCACAACGTGTTTAAAAGCATTTCCCATATTATACTTATATCCAACATGCCTTTACATTTTTTTAATTATCGAATGGAAGACAAAATAAATCAAATCCTAAACTGACAGGTCAGAAATGGGTTTAAAACAGAACAACCAAACCCCTTTCCCCTCATCGGAATGTCTTACAATAAGGCGTATAATTGTTGCGATTGGGTTTAATAGCCATGAGACCAGGTCGCTGCACCACTAGACCTCCAAAATACCATGGAATTCCCCTTAGCTGGATAAAGAGCCTTGTGGAAACTCACTGGCTGCGGGTAACTCGTTAACAAAGTGCGGGCATTCTCCCGAAAGAAAGAAACAATGGTGAGAGGCTAGACTTCATGGGATCTGCATAGTCAAACGTTTTTGAACACCTGCTGAAAAAGAAATGATTCTGCAAATGTAATTGATTTTCTAAACTCTATACGGAGACACGGGCTGCATGCATTCTGTTGGACCTACATGCTTCAAACAGCATGGTTAAGGTACAATTCTAGGATATGCCTAACTTCCCTGGAGCTGCTTAAACAAATCACAAAGCGCGTTCTGCCGGCTAGGAGTGGATCTTGATAAAAGAAAAAAATTACAGTGAAATGGGAATATTAGTCTAACATTCTCTCACCTGAACAGCAAAAAATGGGAAAAACGAATAATGTCGTAACATCTGCTTTATTTTTTTCTTGTTCTTACAGAATATCTCTAATTATCTAAAAAAGTGTGTACATCAATTATTCAATAAACCGAGTTTGTATTCAAACTCTAAAATGTTTGATGTGCACCTCCCAACAACAAGAGCCTACACCACTGGGGAAATATACATAAAAATGGTCAAAATACAAACGCAAAACACACTTTACGATTTTAAACGATTGAAAGGGTTTATCCAATGCAACTTTGATTCTAAATATAACTTTATCCTTTAAACAAAACCATCAACTGTAAAAGAAAAACACTAAACATTGTTCATAAGTTTGACAGTCATGAAAGCATTTACAGAGAAAGATATGTTACAAAATATGATTGTGCTAAATAGGTAGGTTAGACTTAACTCAACACAGAGAAAATCATAATGCAAAAATATTACGACAGCATAAGAAATTCTTTATGATATTCAATTGAGTATTCGACAAAGAGTTAGAGGTGGACAATTCCATACAGTAGCCTATGAACTAAATGAATAACCTGGAATTTGTAGCATGATTTGTGCAATAGCGTAAAGCGTTGCAAAACATTTCTTGGCAAATTCTTATTCTACCTTTAGCTAACAAGGGTACCAGTCTGTTTCTGCTACCGTTCTATTAATTTGACGGTCATCTACAAAATCTTTGGCATTTTTTTTAACTTGAGGAAACTCTCCTCACGTATTTCTTTTAAGGGTTTTAGTGACAGCTGAAACCATAGGGAGACAGGTTAATCATAGACTCCGGTAGCGAGCCGGATATGTGCAAATCAAGTGCATAGGACTGGTTAAAATTTAAATTTCGACCAGTAAAACCTGTTTGGCTAGCTTTTGCTGCAGCCTTCACCAATAAGTGTAAACATTCTAGCATACACTTGCTGCATATTTTTGCAAAGATCACATTAAAATGTAAGTAATAATTCAAACATTGCAAGCATATTAAAAACCTACAAAACGTCTAATTAGAAGTAATAATGACACAAATCTATGGCAGCAGATGACAATGGCGTGTCATTCTGTGTCCTGTAAGTTCCTTTGAGCCTGAGTTTGTTGTGTACTGAAAAGGGATCTGATTCGGAGTACACACAGCAGAATGTTTGAACAGAGACGGACTGGTCCCAATGCTCCAAATGTCACCACGCGATTTTGGTGCATTATAATGCTTGTTATTAGCAGTCATATCTGTATAATACAGCATGTAATCTGTATACTTCACACTGAGGAATTATTATCATCGTGTGTGTGTGCATGTGTAGGTTCCTCGTGAAAAGGTGGAATTATTTCACAACATAATAAGGCTAAAAATGGGTTACCTGGGGAACATATTGCAAGTGGTGTTTCACTGTCATCACTCAGTGTAATCATTTATTTGCAAACCTGCATGAATCCTGTGTAAATACATTCATGTCAAACATCAAACTTGAGATATTAGTCCAGCCAAATGTACATATTTGGCGAATATTAGGTTTCACTGTTAAAAACGTCTGTAAAAACAATTAGAGGAAAACCTATTACCTTTGGAGACAACTTTCATAATGTTTGACATGTTTTTCAAAAGACAATTAGTAGGGTACATTTTGCTACAGATTTGTAAAAAACATTAAATATTAAAGCCAAAGATGTCAAGGCTAAAGGAAATGTTGTGGAGGCAGACACAACATCAGTGATCCACGTTTTGTGTTAACAAGGCCCTCCTTCTGCAACAACTTTGACATTACATGGGACTAGCAAGTTACCGGTCATTATTATAGCGCCCCCCCTAGATCCAATTGAGACATTACATGGAATTAGTCAGTTCCGTTCATAATTATAGTGCCCCCCCTTGGTCGAATTGAGACATCACATGGGACTGGCAAGTTGCCAATCATTACAGCGCCCCCTTGGGCCAATCAAGACATCACATGGGATCAGAAGTTTCCTCAAAATCCACTTAGTGGTGTTAAAGAAATAACATGTGGCATCCATACTAGTATATAAAAGGACTGACACAGATCAGTAGTCTTTCAACCATTTCATCTTGGGCGAACAAAAAACTAGATTCACTAGCTGGACACCCTTTGGCATGTCAAATATTATTTGATGGAGAACTTTATTTTCAAGTCACACAGACCACCTGTATGTCTGGTTCAATAAGCAACATAAACATAATACCAAAAACAGAATTAATCTCAGACCACTGCAATTTGACTCTCCCCTCATTTGTACACTTAAAATGAATGACAAGGGATATCTTTTTATGATCTGGTTAGAGCTCCATTTTTGACAGGAAGTGGCCCTTATGTTCAGGCAGAAGCTAGTGTCTCGATGTGGCTCAAATTCTGCATTGGGTTTGTAATGTAAAGGCTGTGTTCTTATCTTGGTGGGGCCTGGGTCTCATCGATAGATTTAGTAGCTCAATTGAAAATAAATTACTTTTTCATTTCTATAATGGAATCTGTAACGCTACTGTAATCAATTGTATTAGAGCCAAATCTTAGAGCGTTTTGATGGATCTCAAGCAAAAGGACAGAAAACTTGAGACCTACAATTCAGTTAATGCTCCCACAAATATCAGACTGATGTTGATGCCTGATTAATATGTCTATGTTCCACCTTCATTGTTGGAACTGATATTGAGGCATACATTTTAAAACCTGTGTCAATATGACAAGGAGACTTGTAGACCAATTTAAACTACAGATATGCAACCCTTGGCTGGCGCTTTCCCCTCTAAACAAAGGCCCCAAGGGCCCATTGTGGGATATAAATATATATATATAACACACACACACATTATATTTACCAACAGTCAAGCACCTTCAATAACCATTTGTGGAGTCAATCTGATGTATGGTAATGGCTGATGTACAGTATATTAAGTAATTTATGTCTGCATGAATATATCTGTGTTGTTAACCCCTGTTAGATATTGGGAATCATACATTTCATATAAGATGAAAAATCCCAGTTCAATCCTCAAAAATAGAGCACACCAAAACAAACATCCAATGTTAGGGTCTATTACTACCATTATGTACACATCACATCCAATCAATGCCAAGTTAGCTTTTTCCAAGTGTGTAAGGAACATCATGGTAGACATTATTCATACACAACCATACACAGTATAACATAGCATTGAAGTGAAGCATTTGCAATAATCTCTTTGTTCGTCATTATAGAATAATTAATGGTCGATAACGTTAGGCCACAACACCAGGGCGCTTCTTTTTTGAAGTGTTGTATATTACCTGAAAATTATTTCCTCTCTTCCATTTCTATCGTGAACAAATATTGAAAAAAGAGGCATGTCATAATCACAATAAAATATAATATGGTATGTGTTAGCCTTGGCTTCTAACCTCTTTGCAAATGTCCCAGAAGAGTGATTTGAAAGATAAGAAATAACATCATATAAAATACGATTTTAAGCCATTATAAATGCCAAAAGTAACAAAACCACAAATTTTAGCCATTCATCTGATACTTATAAAACAACACAAAACAAAGAGGCAAAGGCATTAGGTAAAGTAGATGTTTATATGGTTTTACTAAAAGCAATGTGGTCAACATGTGGACTGGAACTGCACAGCCTCTTTCAAAGTTTCTATGTTGTTTAGCATACCAGATCTAAAGCAAATGTATGAAAGACATAACATGTGTACAAAGGCCAATCAAACTGAGTAGAAGTATTAGCTTTGGGATTTGTGGTTGAATAAAACCAACCATTATTTAGGATATACCAGCATGAACTTTTTCACAGCCCAATGCCATGGCTCTATAATTATTATATTATTATGAATAATAATAAAAACCTTCACAACTATCTAGGTGGCAGATCCAATGGAATCTGAGTGAAATGTGATGTATCCACAGGACGTTGCAGAAGGCGAGCTTATAAAACAGTTTGTGCTTCCTTCAATCTCTCCCATAGTCAGGTGCTTGTGTTCCCCCCAGCTGTGCCCAGCTCCATGGACGCCTGTCCTGCTGGGCCTGTGAGGTGAGTGTTCCGCGGTCCGCAGGCTTTGCCCCACGGGTACTAGGCGCTTTCCCTCCCGCCGCTGCTCACGGAGTGAACCTTTACCTGAACGGCACAACCCAGAGCTTTCCCCGCCACTTGCCCTGTCCTCCCTGCGTGAGCCGTCCGGTGACCCCTCCCGGGTACAACTCCTGCCGTGCTCCGAGAGGCGCCGCAGAGCCTGGGGCTCACGTTCAAAGTCGGTGAGCGGGAAGTGCGGGTACAAGATCACGCGCTGCTCGTAGACATCCGGGATGAGGGAAACGTTGGAGGCGCGGTGCGGGCTCTTCATGGGGCTGGGAAGCGGCGTTTCATCAATGAAATTGATGACTTCGTCGCGGCAGAAGCAGGGCAAATCTGCCTCCTCGTAGCGCTCGCCACTGCTCCCCCGTGGCAGCTGCTTGAGCATGTGACCGCTATCCTCGGAGCGCCGCCGCTTGCGGTGTGGGTGGCTCTCCTCGTGGTAGGAGGCCGGGCTGCTCCTGCGCCTTTCGTGTCGCGGCAAGCTGGGGCTGTAGTGGGCCATCCCCTTCACGTCCTCCGTGGAGCCCCAGCGGTGAAGGTAGGAGGGGGTCTGGCCGCTGGTCCACATGTCGGTTTCGTCGTGGGAGAATCTTCTTGTAGGGGGCACCTGCCGGAAGACAATACAGACCAACGTCATCGGCCTGTATGGAGAAGGTTTGGCCTGTATGATGGTAACAGCAATACAATCAAAATGAAAACTGCACAAACACATTTTGTTTATCTTACTGCTAAAATTACAAATGCTGAATGTTTCAAATTATTGGGTGTTAACTATTAAGTATTAAATACTATACTAATCTTCAGGCTACTACCTAAATGTTGTAATTTCTACCAGGAGAACAACTAGGAAAATATTATGTCAGTATTATTGGCCTTGTAAAGCACTATTATAACCACTAACTTGTCAGGTTAAATGCCATTCTCCTCAAATTGATACTCACATTCCACATTGTTCTGAGAACTAAGTGGGAGAAACATAACGCGTCAGCTTTTAGTATAGGGTTGTCAATGAGAAAACACACACCAAAAACTAGTCTAAGAGTGCCTCTAAGTGGTGTCCTTTGGTAATGCAGAAATGAGAGAAGCGGACCATACAGTAGCAGTGAGGGAGAGGATTGACCAGCAGGCGGCAGCAAAGCACAAGTATTAGTTGATATGAGGAAGGGAATGGGAAGGATAGGAAATGATCTCCCAACAAGATGCAACATAAAGACAGATTGAAATAAAAAGACAGGTTTTATAAATACAGCAAACTTAAGAATTTTACTAACAATTCTTAAATGGAGCCACATGTATAAAATAATTGTTTTTATTAAGTTCTGGAATTGCACAGACAAATTGTAGCACATGAAATGATTGGCTAAACAGGCATTAGTATTTCCCTTTATAAGTAAGTGTTGACTGCTTGAGTGTTGACTGTATCTCAACCAATTCAAGTAATATTATTTTATAAAATGAACATATTTAATGCACTCTTTAGACAAAAGAACATCAATGTAATAATGACAGCTACTGACAGCTATCTCTGTTTCAATAACAGTCTAAGAATGTGATATACGTGATCGTACAAGAGATCAGTATGAGTGTAACTATCAACAAAAGACTGAATCAGGAGTCACAAGGATTTGCTAGAGCATGACATGGCAAGCCAATCCTGTCCAACATCCCTCCCCAACCCGGGTGGTGCTAAGCCAATCCTGTCCAACATCCCTCCCCAACCCAGGTGGTGCTAAACCAATCCTGTCCAACATCCCTCCCCAACCCGGGTGGTGCTAAGCCAATTTGCACTGCCCTTTTTCAGGACTTCCGAGCACTGTCGGTATACCTGGGCCAAGATAGGCTCTAAACCAATTCTGTGTCCTTTCATAGGCCAAACTATTTGATTGGTAGGCCTACTGGTTTGAAGTATAAGAATACTCTGTCAACTGGCAGCTTGTTATAATGCTGCCAGCTATTATAAACTAAAAGGGCAATAATGTTATGGCTAAACTTAAATCCTGTGTGCTACTTCCTAGGCACCATAACACAGTGCCGTGTCACCTGTGCTCTTGTTAGCATCTATTTGAGCTCCCTAGTGTACTCAACAGGTCCTCTTGGAGTCCTGGTTAGAACAGGACAAGGATGACACAGTGGTAGAGGTCCGGGGTAGTGTCGGGTAAAGGGGGAACAAGGATTCTTAGGTTATGTTTCTGAATTCAGCCTTCAAGAGCCTTCAATTACTCTCCAAGATAGTCTATTAATTTGGATCTCACATGCACAGACTTTCGTACATCGTTGTGCAATTGCTGGCACACACAGTCTTGTTCACAAAATCTACCACACACACACACTTTCCTGATTTTACTATCAAGGCGAGGACCAGCTAATTTAGTACCATTCAAAATGTACACTGCTCAAAAGAATCGAGGGAACCATTAAATCACACATTGGGTCTCGATGAACAAAATATATTTAAGATCATAATCTCTACTGTACATTGTGTCATTTGTTGTGAATACAATTACGTAACAATGGTCAATGGAAACCAAAACTGCCAACCCATTGAGAGCTGGATTAAAATTAAAGTAAACAATTGAAATCCAACGTGAATTTCATCACATCAACTCATAATGTGACACAGTAGTGTGTATGGCCCCCATGTGGCTGTACACACTCCTGACCACATCTGAGCATGCTACTGATGAGACAGTGGATGGTGTCCCGTGGGATCTCCTCCCAGACCTGGATCAGGGCATCAGTGAGCTCCTGGACAGTCTGTGGTGCTACTTGGTGGCATCGGATGCACTGATACATGATGTCCCAGAGGTTCTCTATTGGATTCAGGTCTGAGGAACTTGAGGGACAGTCAATGGCATCAAGGCCTTCCTCATCCAGGAACTGCAGACACACTCTGGCCACATGAGGCCAGGCATTGTCCTGGACCAGGAGAAACCCACTGCACCAGTGTGAGGTCTGACAATGGGCCTCTGCAAACGTTCAAGGACATGCCTCCCCAGACCATCACTGACCCATCGCCATAACTGTCAGGCTGCTTGACGTTGCAGGCAGCATAATGTTTACCATGGCGTCTCCAGACTCTCTCATATCTATCATATGTGCTCAGTGTGAACCTGCCCTCATCTGTGAAGAGAGTTTGGTCAGAAACATCCACACCAGTATCCCGTTGGAGGTCATTTTGCAGGGCTCTGGCCGTGCTCCTCCAGTTCCTCCAGTAGATACCGGTCCTGCTGCTGGGCTGATGCCCTTATATGGTCCTGTGTAGCTGGCCTCGTGTAGTGGCCCGTCTCCTGGTATCTCCTCCATGCTCTTGAGACCGTACTGGGAGACACAGCAACATGTATGGGTGTGCCATCCTGGAGGAGCTGGACCTGTTCAATATGACTGTGCTGCAGGTACCTCATGCTACCAGTAGTGACAAGGACACTAGCCACTTGCTAAACTAGAATCAGCCAGGAAGGATGAGGAGAGAGCAATTGTCGGTGGCCACCATCTGCAAAAACATTCCCTTTTTTATGGGTTGTCTTGCTGTTGCCTCTCCAATGCACCTGTTGTCATTGTAATTTGCTCCAAAACAGATTACGTTTATTCATTGCATATGCTTTGTAACCGGACAGATTGATAACCTGAAGTTGAATTGAAGTGGTATTATACTGTGATGATTGCATGTCCCCTTCATTCTTTTGTGCAAGGTATATTTTACATAACCCCTAAACTTAACTCTAACATAAACCGTAACTTTTCCTCAACAACCTAATGTTGATTCCAAACCATAACCTAACCCTAACTCCTAAACCTAACTCTCAATGCCTAAACTTAACCCTAACCCACAAGTTTAACCCTAATCATATTTAAAACCCTAAGACATGTCCAAATCAAAAAAAGCATCTTGGTAAAGTTACGACAAGTCAAATAACTCTCCTTGCTTCACAAAACAAGAATGCACACAAACAAAGAGGTGGTTTGTTTAGGATGTTTATGTGCTCTTGAAGACTGCATGTTACGAGAGCAGTTTTTAGGGTTAATAAAAGTAGGAATAATAATAATTGTTACAATAATATGTAAAAGAGGAGCATTTCACAGACTTCCTTTGAGGTTAGAGCTAATAGGACTCAATAGGGCTTAGAAGAGCTTCAGAGAAGTTGACTGGATTGGAGTCAATGGGACTAAATAGCATTTTGATTTGTTTTGGCAAAGCAATTCTGTTAAGGATATTTAATCATCATCTGCCCTACCAACTAAGACAGATGCTGCACACTTCTCTTGTATTTATGCTATTTATGTGATCCTACGATTAGGAGACTGCAGGTCTGTGGGAGACAGATAAACAGTTTGGGTACCTGGTATAAAATGAAGGTGGAAACTACAGATGGTCATATTTGCCAAACATTGGTCTGACATATATTATTCTTAGCTTTTCAATGTGATGTCTGGATAGTCAATATCAGTTAACAAAATGTAAAATGATTCCATTGAGCCTGAGGAACTATTTAACCATGCACATTATTATCTGGGTTTGATGTGAAAAAATAGATCAATTTATAAAATATAAGAAATCAATGTAAATATACCTGCAAATACTGCATTTTATCTTCCTGTAGTTGCAATGGATACCCTTGTGGGACCTCCATGTCTAATGTTGAGAATTCGTGCTTGGCAATACGGTCTACCGTCATGATATCAGCCGCGGAGCTATAGTCATATGGTCTGTCATATATTAAGTCCGCATGAATTCCTCCATCTTGGCTGTTTTCTGCAAAATGCAGAAAAGCATACGCGTCAGGATTAAAGACCAACGTACTCCAAATACACAGACAGACAGACAGACAGGACGAATAGATAAGAGACAACTCAGCTTTCTCTCTTTTATTGTTTTGGGTCTGCTGCAAAATTTGGAGTTTGTAATTAATTAAGAACCACTGTCGCCCTCAGTGCCCTGAGCCATTCCTGCACTTTGAGCATAACATTGTTTAACAGATTCATTGTAATAACAAAAAGTGTTACATAATGAACCATTAAATGTTATATACTTGATATTTGTATTCAAAATTTTTCTAAATAACCGCAAAATGTGCATGAAGGGATGTGGTATATGACCAATATTACACAGTCTATGAGCGGTTCTTGGCACAACAAAACACAGAGTGCCTGGACACGGCGCTTAGCTGTGGTATATTGGCAATACATAACAACTGCCCAAGATGCCTTACTGCTCTTATCAACCTGTTACCAACACAATTAGAGCAAAAAATACTGATGTGATGTCATAAACGTGGCATATGGTCTCATATGCCACAGCAGCCAGCCAATCAGCAGTCAGGATTCATCCCACCCAGATATACCACGGGTATGACATCACATATATTTTTACTGTTTAAATTGCACTTTTAACCAGAATATAATAGCAATAAGGATTCTTTGTGGTTTTTGGTATATTGCCAATACACCATGTCCAAGTGCTGCATCCAGGAACTTTGCGAGCCATTGTGCTTTGAACCATTGTGATATTGGATTAATGCTACAAAAATGTATACACTTTTCTTTCTTTGTGGCAATCCCTTATGCTTACTTTTGTTCAGGTTTATTCCAACATTGTTGTGAACTTCAGTAATAGTCTGAATGGTTCTGGATTACAGGCAATATAACAGTCAGTGGTTCATTATTGTCTAGATAGTGACAAAAATATCTCTGCAGCAAGATGACCAAAATGCCCCAGGGAACAGAGGGTTGAACAGTGCATTTGAAAATAATCCCTGACTGAGAATCATGACTGTTGGCGTTTACCGAAAAGAAAAACACAAAACCAATGCTTCCAAGTTCAGAGACCCCGTCCAGAAATTGTACTTCATTAATCTTTATCGTTAAAGCAATGGGGCTTATCCATCAGACGTTAAGACAACAAATCAAATATATACTTTAGAGTAATCATTTTACATACTGTAACTTGTCAGGAATATTTAGGTTCAAAATAGAAAATTGCATTGGATTCAAATAATGTTCAATTGGAGGTTGTTGTAAAATGCTGATCTTAAGGGCCATCTTGGCCAGTAGGATGGAGGATGAGACTAGCTATTTACACAGGCAGCCATGCATGCAAGTCAGTGGCTTTGTAAACAAGAAGCAACCTTTATACATACAACTGTTCTGTGAGATACAAGGAAAGCCCTCTGGAAAGAGAGGAAAACTGGCAACATTAAAATCACACCAAAAATGCACTGTCCTAAGAGTTTTTGTCGTGCTTTCACCTAATCTTAAACATTGAACAGGAAGCCATGTAAAGATAGGGAGGGTATCAAAGGGTTGGGGTTAGAAAAGGGGGGAGGGGAGATATCAAGTTTAGTTTAAACAATGAACAGGAAACCATGTATAGAAATGGGGAGTGTCAAAGGGGTGGGGTTAGAAAAAGGGGGAGGGGAGATATCAAGTTTAGTTTAAACAATGTCAATGCAAGAAAAGGCAAGTTATTTCACAGAGTTAATTGCAGTTATCACGTTTGTAACATATAGAGTTTTTCAAGAAACTTTGTGTTATTCAAATATATAATATAGAATAGTTTACATCCACCCAATCCACAATTTACATTATATACAGCCTATTGCGTTTATCATGTGACCTTAGTTGAGCAAGTGTCTTTGTATTCATAAATTGTAAATGTAAATATGTTATATTTGGAAAAGTATGCCATTTCAGTCTATCAAAATGAGTACACCATTTGCACAATGTGAGGGAATCGTCTGAACAGGGTCCCATGTGGTACCAATGCTTAATGTCACTACAGAGGCCTACCGCCAATATCAACTGGAACAGTTTAGTGCATTTCCAAATGATATTAAGTGTTGTGGCAATATCTGGTGTAGAGTCACTGGTTCACAAAACCGATAGGTGTGCATTGAGTAGCTTGACTTTTTGTAATATAAAATCAAGTCACAGGCAAAAATACCATAATTTCCTAGGATTGGAAATATGACCATCGTGCTGAAATGTAATGCACTTTTTTTCTAGTTTTATTACTTAAGTATAGATTTAATTGTAATATTCCTAAATCCTGCCTGTTGTTTAATATGTTCTAGGCCTGGGAAGATTTCACATGTTTTATAAATTCAAAAGAAGCAAAGTGAAATGCTGCAGGGAAAGTATGTGTTTTTTCAGCATTATCTTCCAATGTCTATATTACTGCAACAGTCAGATAGAATAGCATAGAATTCCTTCTTTTCAAGTGAGACCACGAAGGATGAAACCACAAAAGTATTTCTTCCTACCAATTGGAGAAAAATGTCACATGATAGGTCACATGATAAATTAGACCACATCAAATTAGACCATGAATTTGACCAATCACATAAGGACTGCAGATTGCTGCATACCCTTATGACCCTATTTAAGGATCAGTGTATGCTGAATCACCTGTGGACTGAATCAAATAGCTTGTAAGCTGAAAAGACATTCCTGCTCCCGGAGAACCTTCTAGGCCTGGTTAAGTTCATCTACAATTTGGTTCTTATTGAGATGCACAGTTCATAAATGTGACTATTTGGATGGAAGGCCAGAAAAAGCCTACATTGGCACAGCCCAAACAAAAACATGATACAGCCCAGCAGCGCCTCCACAACCGAAGGCTGTAAACCTCTACCCTGACACAGAAGTCTGGCCTTAGGACCCCCAACCACAGGTCCTAGACCAGCTCTCCAGGACCAGGTTTCCAGACCTCCACCCTCAGTTCTACCCCTGCCTATTACACCCCCGCCCCCTATCCCTGGAGCTACGCCCCCTCATGTCATCAAGTCAGCATAGCTGGGGGGGTGGAGAGGGTGGATGGTGGACATGTGGAGCCTGGCCCGCTCCACCTCCACCTTGCCGGTTTTACCTTCGTCCACATCGTCGTTGGACATGATGGCCACACATTTCTCCCAGACCATGCGCACATCCGCGCGGTAGCGGTCACAGGCCCACAGGAACATGGGCAGCAGGATGGACTGGGCTATGGAGCACCACAGCACACACAGCACCA